>CAUZXS010005927.1:0-12500 GCA_963585895.1 Sepioteuthis lessoniana
TTTGTATCATCAATATTTCAACTAAGTCACATAAAAAAATAAATTACCCTCCATTGTCAGCAGACCCGGTATCCTGCAACATTTTTTTGTTTCCTAAACAGAAAATTGATTTCAAAATATAGGAGAACGCAGAGATGATTGAAATAAATGCAACGGAATTTCTGAGGTGCTTCGACCAAAAGAAATCTCGATGGAATAAGTGAGATAAAGGAGATAATTGGACTAAAGACAATATATAAAGTACACTACAAAATATCTTTATATAGAAAAACAACAAAAAATATAGAATATGTGAAAATAGAACGATCCTCGAGAGAATGAATGAAAGAAAGTTAAAAACATTGTTAGTAAACTGTGAGAATTGCTGTTTAGCTCAGCTTCGTCCAGTGGATGAAGATGAACCACATGACTTCATTCGTTGTTATGGTAAATGTTATGGGACCGTTACCTACCCATTGATGAACTCTTCGAAATCCTACATTAATCTAGAGCCAAGAACTCTCGTCGTTTGGGATGAATGGTCAGCCGGTCGTAGAGACTGGTTATTCGACTGACCACTTTTCTCTGTATCTTGTTACTTCAATATATCCTTAAACTTATACCGTGTTCCAAGTTATCTTTTCGTGGTCCCAAATTGGGTCCACATCAGTAAAGTAAATCTGTATACCGATTTCTTATATTCTCAATGTACAGATAAGGGAATATTTTGTTCCATTAATAGACTTACAGATTTCCTTAACTTGGATTGAAAGTTTTCAACAGTAAACCTCGACAAAAGTCCAGAAATTGTTCTCACTTTAACTTTTTGCATTTTAAGGAAATTCTTATAATTATGAACAACTGAAACTGAAATTGAAAGTATCTGTTGTTCAAAATTATCAGAATTTCCGAGTTTCATCCGTATATAAATAATATATGCAGGATCCCAGTAGCTATTGTTTGCAATTACAAGGTTGCCAAACCTACGTCTCTGTATGACACCCGAATATATATATATATATATATATATATATATATATATATATATACAAGTTGGCCAATCGTATATATATATATATATATATATATACACATGTACATATATATATATATATATGTGTGTGTGTGTGTGTGTGTTTTCGACGAAGTCAGCAGTGTGATTTGTTTGATTTTTTTTCTTTTTCTTTCTTCGAGGAGTCATTTTTTTTCCTTTCAGTTTTTTTAATATCTTTGTTATCTCTTACTGTCATCTGTCAACACATTTTTTTTTATATTAGAGGAATTATTTTTTTTAAATGCCAGCAAATGTCCCATAAAAGAGACAATGTTTTTTAAATATTTTTTTAAATGAGATCCGTTTGAAGAATTGGTTGGAGGGTAAACTTTAGCATCTTTAGAGATTTCAATAATGACGATCTGCACGTTCCCACCAAGAATCAGGAATAGAGACTGTGAAAGTTAAAGATCTATGAAAGGGTTAAGATCGTTTAGATCCCAACACTTTTGAGATCAGCAACATCAATGAGAAGAGACCGATAGAACTGGGGAGACATATTGCCTGTTGAACTTCAATAAAGGCCACTCAATTACTAATGCTGTGAAAAGACACGCAAAAAGTAACTAATGAAATAGATAGGCTATCAAAAAGTTCACCAATCTGTTTGCGAGAAGTGGTAGCTCTGCATCAAGAAAATTTGGCCTAATGGTTAGTGCAGTGGGCTCTTAACTGAGAGGTCCGAGACACTTTCAGAAGAGACCAGAGTAAATTGAATCACTAACCAAGAAGGAAGCAGAATGAAAAGTTACCCTTTCTCCCAGTGGTTTGTCTAATGCTGATAAAATCTGTAATACCAACAAAACAAAAGACGAACGCAGATGTGGAAACAAACTGCGCTGAAATTAATGCCACCATCCTCTATCCTCACTCCAATCCCAATTTAAATGTAGCGAGTCAGATGAAAAAATAGTCATGACTGATATTTCCCACTGCCGGGAAATATCAAGTCTGGGTTGATTTTTCTTTAGTAATTTTCATTTTGCCCTCCTCCTCAAATAAATTGAGCTTAAATATAAAATTCGGTTATTATTGCATTGGTGCCCATGCTGGTGGGTGTCTTCTTCGTTCTGCTGGTGTTGGTGGGTGTCTTCGTCGTTGTATTGGTGCTGGTGGGTGTCTTCGTCGTTGTGCTGGTGCTGGTGGGTGTCTTCGTCGTTGTGCTGTTGCTGGTGGATGTCTTCGTCGTTGCATTGGTGCTGGTGGATGTCTTCGTCGTTGCGTTGGTGCTGGTGGGTGTCTTCGTCGTTGTGTTGGTGCCGGTGGGTGTCTTCGTCGTTGTGCTGGTGCCGGTGGGTGTCTTCGTCGTTGTGCTGTTGCTGGTGAGTGTCTTCGTCGTTGCATTGGTGCTGGTGGATGTCTTCGTCGTTGCGTTGGTGCTGGTGGGTGTCTTCGTCGTTGTGTTGGTGCCGGTGGGTGTCTTCGTCGTTGTGCTGTTGCTGGTGAGTGTCTTCGTCGTTGTGCTGGTGCTGGTGGGTGTCTTCGTCGTTGCGTTGGTGCTGGTGGGTGTCTTCGTCGTTGTGTTGGTGCCGGTGGGTGTCTTCGTCGTTGTGCTGGTGCCGGTGGGTGTCTTCGTCGTTGTGCTGTTGCTGGTGAGTGTCTTCGTCGTTGCATTGGTGCTGGTGGATGTCTTCGTCGTTGTGTTGGTGCCGGTGGGTGTCTTCGTCGTTGTGCTGGTGCCGGTGGGTGTCTTCGTCGTTGTGCTGTTGCTGGTGAGTGTCTTCGTCGTTGCATTGGTGCTGGTGGATGTCTTCGTCGTTGTGTTGGTGCCGGTGGGTGTCTTCGTCGTTGTGCTGGTGCCGGTGGGTGTCTTCGTCGTTGTGCTGTTGCTGGTGAGTGTCTTCGTCGTTGCATTGGTGCTGGTGGATGTCTTCGTCGTTGTGTTGGTGCCGGTGGGTGTCTTCGTCGTTGTGCTGGTGCCGGTGGGTGTCTTCGTCGTTGTGCTGTTGCTGGTGAGTGTCTTCGTCGTTGCATTGGTGCTGGTGGATGTCTTCGTCGTTGTGTTGGTGCCGGTGGGTGTCTTCGTCGTTGTGCTGATGCTGGTGGGTGTCTTCGTCGTTGTGCTGTTGCTGGTGAGTGTCTTCGTCGTTGTGCTGGTGCCGGTGGGTGTCTTCGTCGTTGTGCTGGTGCTGGTGCTGTCTGTCAATGTTGTTACCGTTTTCATCTTCGGGATTATTGTAGTTGTGGTGAAAGGAAATTTGAAATTCTGTCTCATCTCTTTTTCAGGAGTGAAGAGCTCAAAATGTTCAACATCCAGTTACAGACGAGCCATCTCCATTCACTTCACAAAGGTGCACTTTTCCATTGTACTTAATGTGTTATTTCACCCAAACCCTGCTAGAAAACTGGACCAAATCCTAGCTAAAAGACCAGACCTGTTCTTTCACCCAATCCCAGCTAGACGACTGGACCTGTATGAATTCACCCAATCCTAGGTAGAAGACGCGACCTAATGCTAGTTAACCCAAAGCCAACTAGACGACCAGACATTGTGTTATTTTGCCCGATCCCTGCTAGGAAATAAGACCTGCATTAGTTAACACAACCAAATAGATTGCGTGTTTGAGAAGAAAATTTTTCAAAGCTCTTATAGAATACAATAATACGGGTAGAACACAGGCACATCAGTTATTATCCAGGAAAATGCACACAGGCTGAATCGAAGCAAATATACCCC
Source organism: Sepioteuthis lessoniana (assembly GCA_963585895.1). Classification (NCBI taxonomy): domain Eukaryota; kingdom Metazoa; phylum Mollusca; class Cephalopoda; order Myopsida; family Loliginidae; genus Sepioteuthis; species Sepioteuthis lessoniana. The sequence continues at coordinate 3,711 of CAUZXS010005927.1, forward strand.
CCGCACGAAAAGAATGTGACACAAAGTCAATTTTTAAGCAGAGTTTTACAGGTTTGAATTAGGAGTTTTCCTTCTTCAAGATTAGTTGCAATATCAACATTAAAGAGCTCAGACTACCCTATTATTATGCGGGCTACGTGTGTCTATTAATGCACGTCTTTGTTGCCCCCATCTTGTCCGTCAAGTGTCCCACTGTTAAATGCCCCTTCAGACTGATACGATATTGGGTCGCTTATGTATGTAAGTCGACTAACACCCTCCATGCATACATAAAAGGAACATTTTAAACTTTTATAAGTTGCCATTCACCATAGTAGTTGGGTGTCTTGCCTGCAATGACTCTTCCGACGTGGTTGTCTTTCAGCCATGTCTGGTTGCTGTTGTTTTCTTCACTGCTATTAGTGGTGATATCTTGTTTGCGATTTGTTTCTGTCATGTCGCTGTGTTTTGGTATAATTATGAGTCTTTTACTTTCTAGCAATATTACTTTTATTGTGTTAGTATAGCGTTTATTGTAAGGCTAACAGTAAAAAATGAATGAATTAATACTTCGTTTAATTCTAACAATTTATCAACCAGCACGTGAAACAATAAATAACAATATGCAGTCCTTCCTGTGTATAAAGTTGAATTTAAGGGACTTACTGGCGTGCTGAAGAAGATATCTGGTATCCTAGGGTTGTCTTTCTGAGAGCTTTTAACATCACTGCCTCACGGAACGCCTGGTGGAATCTTACTGGATTTGGGATTTTGTGCGCTACGGCTTCTGGGCTCATCACGTGATTAGAATATCCAATCACAGAGAGCCTTTCCCTCACTCCCTCCATACACAGGAATTACTATTTTACTGACCCAACACTTTTTTTATTTCTTGCCAAGGGTATCTTAGATGTTGTAATGGTTCATAAGCAAGACTAGGAAACCTACACGAATGAGTTTGTCTCATTGGTGTTATACGGAAATAGCCCCTGGCCACGTGTGTCGATTAATGCACGTTATTGTTGCTGCCATCTTGTCCGTCAAGTGTCCCGCAGTTAAAGGTCCCTTTAGGTCGATACAATATTGGGTCGCTTATGTATATAAATCGACGAACACTATCATTTACCATTAACTGGAGGGTGAATAGTTGGATTTATACTTTTCCCGAGGGCATTAGTTTTCTTTCTTCTATATTGGTTGCAATATCAGTGATAAATAGCTCAGTCTGTCCTATGATTAACTCAAAACTGGAGGGTGAATTGTAGGATTCATACCTTATTAATGCTATGTAAAAATGCAAACAGACTCATCCAGGATTCGAACTTAGCTCCCATGTCCATTTCCAACGACGTTAGCCATTACATCCGGGCAAAGATATCGACAAATCCTGGATGAATCTATTTACATTTAACACTAATGCCGTTGGGAAAAGTGTAAATCTATCTCTTGTTTTCCCTGTTATGCTCAATAGTAAAGTAGACTGACCTCTTTAACTTTAGTATGGCAACCAACCAAGAAAGAAAACTCTAAATTCAAACAAGCTGTACTCTGCTTAAAAACTATTGTTGCTTTGCATCCTGCTCGTAGCAGAGGGGTTGGGTAAATACACACGCACACAATTGCAGAAACACGCAGAGAAAAATATATAGATTCATACACAGAAGTAAACATACACACACAGAAACGTATACATACATTCACACATACATGCATACACAGAAACATACACATTGATTGATTGATTGATTTTTTAACGGGATGACAACCTGTCTAGGGTTATTTTATGACTAGAATTTAGGGAATAGTGTTCAGTGTACAGATTGACATTTTTTCGTGTTGTTGCTTCATTCGAGACTTTTTTTTGCATACGGTCCAATCGAATACGAATAATTTTGAAACAGATTTGACCAATTGATGAGACCCTAACAGGTACTCCTATTCCGGGTGAGAGTGGATCTTGGGGTAATGGTATTAAAGGGGTACTCCACTCTCTCCTAATCTTCAGGACTTGAGCCTCACTACCACATACACAGAAACATCCCTCGACACGGAAACATCCCCATCCACACACATTATTACAGCATTAAAAGATTTTAAAAATCAAATTCATTTCAATTTTATTACGTTGATCAACTTTGGTCAGTATTTAGTTTATTGCAATTATAAAAGTGTCTTTTAAAACATTTTTGACAATAGAGATGACTTTTTAGATCAATAACCAATAAATCAAATCGATTTTCCTTTTCATTTGAACAATTTGATGACAAATTGTATATTTCCTCATCTCTATTTTGTGTCCTGAGTACGACACAAAACTGCATTTAATGGTGAGGCGTCAGTTCGGGAGATTTGGGGCGTTTAGAGTCCCCCCTTCATTGCTATTACTCCCCAAATCCACTCTGACCCAGTGTGGTTGTACCTGTTTGGGTCCCGTTTAGGGGTCAAATGGATTTGTTTTAAAAATTGTTCGTATTCGATAGAAATACTTGTAATTTATCCGTATTAAGAAAAGTCTCTTAAAGTTAAAACTGCTTAATAGATTATTGGTTTAGTATTATTATCAATTACTTAAAACCATACCACTGTGTACAAACAAATGACAATAATTAAATAGAAATAATTACTTGAAACCATATAACTATTTTCAAGCAAATGATAATAATTAAATAAAGATAATTACTGAAACATAAAATTATTAGGGTTTGATAAGAATACTTAAAAGCATATGACTGTGTGAAAATTATTTGTATTCGATATGTTTCGATTTCAATTTATTTCTTTTTTAATGTCATATCAACGTAATATTTGTGAGTATGGCACATGACCGTTCTAATGTGGGAGCCAGGTGCAGAACCGTCCGGTGGTTCCAAAAATGCCTTAAGCCCCGTCGGCATTCTCTTAAAAGGGGGCGCCTCAGGCACCAGGCGATAAACCTAGCCCCTCCGGAGTGGATTAGAGCGCCGGTCTCCTCCGTGAGACGCGAATGCTAGGCCTCCTTTGCACCCGCGTCAGGCAACCTCGACTGACTGCCACTAAGACAAGACACACCTGACCTGATCTGTGTATCAAGGAACACGGCCGGTCGAAGTGTGTCCCAACTCAGAGGGCCAGGACTGCAAGTCAAAAAGAAATACAGAACCGTATCAACTTTCATGGGTTATCTAATGACAAAGTCATCCTAGTCGAATAATAATGCCATTTAACCCATAACTGGGGGAGTAAGAGAGTTTATTATAAGATTGGAATACTTGATATCATATTACTGTCTCCAAAAAAATCTTTAAAAAACAACTAAACATAAAATGTAAATATGAATAGACAAAAAATGCAATTTTCTTATATCTAGGCATAAAATAACTCTAGACCGGTTGACAATACCATTAAAATCAATCGCTCAAACAGTCAATATTCTAATATCGAAAGAATTGTTCAAAATATATCTACATGAGGCAGGTCATGTTTACAAGAGTAGAAAACCCACCCCCGCTTCCAAAGATGTCCAATGGCCACTGTGTCAAAGGACTACCATGAAAGAAATACAAAGACATTCTTAAAAAGTCTCACACTTCTTGTTAAGTTGACCACCGACTATAAACAGTCCTGGTAGTTAACTCTTCGAGAAGAACTGTAGAGACGAAGTCGAAAGAGAAGGAAGTGGTAGGGCCTGCCGCCAAAAAAAACACAGTATTGCAACGGAATCACCAATTTCCCGAACATACAGTTGTTATTGTGGCCGGTCCTACATATCTTGCATTGGGATTTGTATATTGTATGTTTAATATGTATGTATGTATTTTATATTGTGTTTTAGATGTGTGTTTCAGTATACATAGAAGTGTTTTCTATATTGTGCATTTTGTGTGTGTATTTTATGAATTGTCTTAGATGTGTGTTTATATATGCGTATGCTTAGTATATATTTGGTGTTTTATGGGTTTTATGGGTTTTATGTGTTTCTAGTTTTATAGATGCATTTCATATGTGTGTTTTATAGATTTATTGTTTTGTATAAATGAGTTTTGTATATATAGGTTTTTTTATATATGGGTTTTGTGTATATGGGTTTTGCTTATATGGGTCTTATATATATGTATTTACAAAAGTGTTTTGTATATATATTTTTATATATATGTTTTTACATAAATGTGTCCATATATATATATATATATATATGCGTTTTATATATATATATATATATATATATATATATATATATATATAAAACGCATATGTACGTAACTGTCTATATATTTATCTGTCTATATATATATATATATATATATATTTAAATATATATATGTGTGTGTGTATGTGTGTGTTTGTGTGTGTGTTATATTTATATCTATTTTGTATATATGTTATATATATATAAATCTATTTTGTATATATCTATTTTGTATATATGTCTTTTGTGTATGTATATATATATATGTGTGTGTGTGTGTGTGTGTGTGTGTGTGTGTGTGTGTGTGTGTGTGTGTGTGTGTGTGAAGAAAATATAATATATTGTATATTTTGTTAGATATATGTGTTGTAAATATATGTGTATGTGTGTGAGGGAGAGAAAGAGAGAGAGAGAGAGTGTTGAGTATATATGTGTGTTGATTACATATGTATACATGTGTTGTGGATATATATGTGTGTGCGTGTGTGTTGTATATATTAATGTATGTTGTATATATTTATGTGTGTGTATACATGTGCGTCGTATATATAACTACTCGTATATATGTGCGTGTGTTATATATATATATATATATATATATATGTGTGTGTGTGTGTGTGTGTGTGTGTGTGTGTGTGTGTGTGTGTGTGTGTGTGTGTGTGTGTGTGTGTGTGTGAAGAAAGTAGAACAATAAAGTCATCTAAAAATGATGAACTTATCATGATGGAAAGTCAACATTAAAACGTTTCGGTTTCAATAAACCTTCATCAGGACTTTAAGATGGTTAAAAAAAGTGTTGCTAGAACAACGATGGATGTTTTAATAAAATAACAGGAGAAAAGAGAAAATATATATACAAAGAAAGATCATAAAGCCGTTCTTTTTTGTCATTTTATTAAAACATCCATTGCTATTCAAGCAATATTTTTCACCATCTTAAAGTCCTGATGAAGGTTTTCTAAAACCGAAACGTTTTAATGTTGACTTTCCATTATAATAAATCCATCACTTTTGGATTACTTTGGTTTTCTATTTTCTTCATACTGTTGGATCTATTTCCATTATTTACTTCCATATATATCTATATCTATCAATATATATATATATATATATATATATATATATATATATATATATATATATATATATATAATTATATGGTTTGATTTGAATTGGGTTGGATTTTATGGCTTACCAACCGTTGTACGTTATTTGATGCTAAATACATATATATTAAATATATATGATATTTAAACACATTTTATTGATAGCATTTTTAAACAAGCCTGAGCAACTTTTTTGTACACACTTAAATGGTTTTAAGTATTTCTATCTCACACGAATAATTTTATTTACTATCAATCATTTGTTTTTAGACAGTCAAATGGTTTCAAGTATTGCTATCTTATATCAATATTTCAATTTAGGCTCACAGTGAAAGAGTTTCAAGTATTGCTATTTAACACTATTTATTGCTATGTATTACAATCATTTCAAATTAAACATCAGTCATTTGTTTACACACAGTTAAATGATCAGACAGTTCTATTTTTAGCAATTCAATTTGATGTGAGTGATTTGATTGCACTCAGTTTAAATGTCAAACAGTTTTATTTAACCCATAGATAGGACCCTATCAAGAGCTACCACTCCGGGTCAGAGAGGACCTGGGAGCGGTGGCAATGAAGGGGTACGACGCATTCTCCAGAGCTCCCAGACTGGAAACTCACCATCAGATTGGTTAATGTCATATTGTCGACACTCGTTGGAAGAGTCTTACCCTTTTACAGAGAAGCAGTCTGTGTATTCCACAATCCCAGCCAACTGTGCTGATAAGTAACTGAGAAAAACTAGAAATAAATCCGACACTATGAAAATGTATAGAGATGAAAAAATACAAGTTCTTCAGAGGATGGTTTGATCTGTTGAATCGTTGCCATCGTTGAATGTTTCGGGTTTTCGAACTTCATCAGGACGCGTAAGTTTCTAAATGAAATGAAAAAGATGAGAAAGTTTTTAAAATTCCACTTTCATACTGTAGCGTTTTGTTTCGAAGTTTTATTATGCAATAAGCATTACAAAATTTATCCAAAGAAAATCTATTTCACATCAGTCTATCTGTCTATCTATCTATGTTCATATTTATATTATTTAGTTCATATCTATCAATGATTAGCATTTCATAATATATCTATCCGTCTTCATCTTCATCTTCTTTCTATCTCTGTTTAATTAGACTATCAGTTTATCTATCTATCTTTCTAAATATATATAAACGGTGAAACCGAATTATCTTAAATCAGGGATTTTTTAAAACTTTTCAATACCTATCGGATCAAATAAGAAGACAAGCTGAAAAATAAAATTGTCTCCGTTTAATAGTATTGTAGTTTGAAATTTTACGAGATTCAACAATTTTCCGGCGTTCTTTCTTATCTTTTTAGTTTCAATTAGTAAATTACACGCTTGAATGATGGTCTAAAAACTGAAACATTTAACGTTGACAAATGGACATGGTAACCTGAATTCAATTTACATTATGTTAACACGCTTGGGAAAGGTATGAATTCAACTAACTATTATCCCACCAGCAATAAGCAAATAATAGGGCAGACTCGGTTTTTTAAACTTAGTATGGCAACCAGTCTAGGAGAAGGAACTCTGAATCAAAACCTGTTAAACTCCCTTTAAAAATTGACCTTGTGTCACATCCTTCTCGTGGCAAAAGAATTAGGTAAATACATATATAGAAAAAATCTCGATTATTAATCAAAATAAATTATTTTAATTAACTTGAGGTATTTTCTATGAAACCAGAATGTTTGGCTTTCAAATAAAATAGGTTGTCTCAGATTTTTTATCCATGAAAAGTTTTCTGAATTGGGATTCTGTATCTTTTGCCACGTTGCCCAGTCGGCTGGGGCTGTAGAAACACCGACTGCATCTGTACAGAGGGGTAAGACCCCCCCCAAACGAATGTCCTGATATGACACTAAACAATCTGATGGTGAGGTTCCAGTAATGTTGGAGCCTTGGGGAATGCTGAGTAGCCCTTCATTACTATCGCTCACAGGTCCACTCTGGCATGGGGTGGTAGCACCTGATAGGGTCCTATCTATGGATCAAATAGAACTAAACAGGGTACTTATGTTAAACTGAATTATTTGAAATAGAACGGTTTTGACATTTAAATTGTGTACTTATGCTAAACTGAATTGTTTGAAATAGAACTGTTTTGACATTTAACGGTGTGTGAACAAAAACTATACTTATACTAAACTGAATTGTTTGAATTAGAACTGTTTGACTAAACTGAATAACTTGAAATAGAAATGTTTTTGACAATTAAACTGTACTTATGCTAAACGGAATTGTTTGAAATAGAACTGTTTATTTGAATAAAAATGGATTTGGCATTAAATAACCCACAAAGGTTGATATGCCATTAAAACCCAACCAATTAACTTTTGCTACGGCTTCTATGACTGTTTATTTATGTGTATATTTCATAGAATAGTTTTGTATATGTGCGCTTTAAAAGTTTTTACGTTTCATAGATTTCAATTCCATGTATTGTATCTGTTTAATATTTTATTTGTACAATATTATATATACGTGCGTTGTGATTATATGTATTTTATATTGTTTTCTCTTAATATATGGACATTTTCTATATTGTGTGGTTTAGAGTTGTGTATTTTATTTGTATGTAGTTTATAGTTTTATATATGTATGATTTATAGATGTGTATATATTTGTGTTTTATATGTATGTTTTCTGTATATTGTGTTAGATGGTTAGTGTCATATTGTCGACACTCGTTGTAAATATGTGTGTGTGTATGCGTGTGTGTGAGAGAGAGAGAGAGAGAGAGAGAGAGAGAGGGTTGAGTATATATGTGTGTTGATTACATATGTATACATGTGATGTGGATATATGTGTGTGCGTGTGCTGTATATATTTATGTGTGTTGTATATACTTATGTATGTGTGTATACATGTGCGTGGTGTATATAAATACTCATATATATGTGCGTGTGTATGTGTGTTGTATATATATATATATATATATATATATATATATATATATATATATGTGTGTGTGTGTGTGTGTGTGTGTGTGTGTGTGTGTGTGTGTGTGTGTGTGTGTGTGTGTGTGTATTTGGGTAGCATTTCTTCATTAGTGCATATTTCATTAAACAATATAGACATCTTTTGTCTACACACATACAAAAAAGGACATATACAAAAATGTGTAGACAAAAGATGTCTATATTGTTTAATGAAATATATATATATATATATATATATATATATATATATATATATATATATATATATATACTGTATATGGATGTATATAATAAATATGATTAGCAAATATCATCTTGATTTTTTTTATTAAACATTAACGTTTAAAACTACGTCTTAGTTTGCTACACTTTTCCCACCCTACAATATTTCTGTAACCTTTTTCTTCTCCCAACCAGCAAGATGGTGACTTACGACCGATTGCCGATATATAATCTTGGAGACTAAATTATAACTGCTTAGTAATTAAAAAAAATTAATTTTAAAAAATGAATCAAATAACAGGAACGTTTATCTGAATAGTGAATGTAAGAATTCCATTTCTGAATAAGTTC
>CAUZXS010005927.1:17500-193410 GCA_963585895.1 Sepioteuthis lessoniana
ATTTCATTTTCTATTGGTTTTATAAAACCATCATCAGAGCAATGTAATTGACGTTAAATGTTTAATTTTGATAATTATTTAAGCTCAATTATGTTCACCTGAAGATGGTTTGAAAAAAATCGAAACATTGGTATATCTCAGCTGTAAAAAAGCACACCCACTGAATATTTTGTTTTTTCATCTTATATATCTATATACCGTCTAATTAATAACTTCTTTTTTCGAATATATATATATATATATATATATATATATATATATATGGAGAGAGAGAGAGAGAGAGAGAGAGAGAGAGAGAGAGAGGGGGTAGGTAGGTTGGTAGGTAGCGAGGAAAAGTTCTTGAATAAGTAGAGAATGATTTTGAACCATGAAACGTAAATTCTATTCCATATATCCATAACCAGTTTCCAACGGAAAAACGAGAATTATATATATCCCAGGATTACATCCCATCCCATACGCGTTTTTTTATCAGCCTTCAACATGCCTCAGGACTTCCCTAAGATCTTAGATATGGGGAGCTGATATAAAGATCTGAACAGACTGACAGATAGCTCGATAGATAAGTTGAAAAAACTGTCTAACATTTATTTTCATTTCTTTATTATTTTATCTTGTCTGGTTTAATTTGTTTAATGGCATATCAACTCGTTATGGATTATTTAACCCCGAATTTTGATTCATTTGCAATTTTTCTCTCTATTTGTTTAACGGCATATCAACTATTTATGGGTTATTTGATATCGAATTTTGATTCATTTTTTTATTGTTTGTAATCAGAACAATATTTTTGATGTTTCATTGTATTTTTTAATTGCACATTTTAAAAACATTTATCTATTTATTTGTTTGTTCACAGCTCTGTAAATTATTTGTATTAGTCAAGAATACTTGATAATTTATGCACAATCAGAAATGATATCAAGTATTTCAATTTGATTTTCATAATTCATACATAATCAAATAGTTTCAAATAATTCAATTCCGATTTGATAAGAACAATTTTTTTTATTTGCACACTGTTACATTCTTCATTTGGTTCCTTTGTAAATATCTTTTTCTTATCATAATTATATTCCCTTTGTTTCATTGAAATCAATTTTAAAATTGCACTTTTTTTCTATTATAATCATTTGTTCGCACACATTTTAGGGTTGACCCTAATGCAGTAAAACCCATTGCTCCCAGATAGGGACTACACCTAAAAGGGTAGAGTGTTATCTACTCCCGGCTCGTCATCTACACACAACGCATTGCAATATATATGTTCTCAATTAGACTTCACACCTCTCAAGGCTCTGACACAGATGTTTCAAGTATTCTAAACTTATACTAATATTTTAGACTCAATTATATGATTTCAAGTAACCATTCCTATTTAACAATAATCACTTGTTTGCACAGTTGTCGTTTCAAGTATTCCAATACGATATAAGTAATTTTAAGACAGATCTATTTGGTGCATATGTCGGACCCTAAGAGATACTATCACACTGGGTCAGAGTTGACCTGGGAGTAATGGTGACTCTCCACTCCCCAAAGTTTTAGAATTGGAGCCTCACTGCCGGATGCAGTTTAGTCTCATACCTAGGACACAGGTTTTTAGTTTTTAATTTTAAGACAGATCTATTTGGTGCATATGTTTTTAGTTTTTTTAAGACAGATCTATTTGGTGCATATGTTTTTAGTTTTAATTTTAAGACAGATCTATTTGGTGCATATGTCGGACCCTAAGAGATACTATCACACTGGGTCAGAGTTGACCTGGGAGTAATGGTGACTCTCCACTCCCCAAAGTTTTAGAATTGGAGCCTCACTGCCGGATGCAGTTTAGTCTCATACCTAGGACACAGGTTTTTAGTTTTTAGTATACTATATATATATATATATATATATATATATATATATATATATATATATATATATATAGCAGCAGCAGCTATTGGTCACTCTCTCTGTCCATATAAGACTGTGATTAACAATCATGTCTTACCACACAACCCCACCCTCTAATCTCTCCAATTTCTATTTATTGCAGCTATTTCATCTTAGAGCGTGGCTGAGAACAGCTTGGTTCCAGGGTTCTTTCCCTACTGACATCCCACAATAAACTGACCTTGAGCCACATTTTGGCTTCGAGTGGAACTAAATAAATCCACCTCTTTTAGTACTCTTGTTATTCAATTGTTATTTATTCAAGTGACCCTTTAGTCACTTCTGTTTTTTCGCCAATGGCCCGGGAGACCAGGGTTCGATCCCAGATCAAATCATACCAAACTCTCAAACACTCATCATTATAAGGCACGTATCAAGGGTAGAGTAGAGTAATCCAGAGAAAGGAGTAGCGTCCTCCCCTAAACCACTTTCGCCCCGATTTTTAGAATTACAGCTGGATATCCTTCACGCTTCTTTTTAAGAGAGCCACTTCAACTCCCGCTTCTTAAAAGGTCCTGCCAATTTTCCTGCAACATCTATACCTTACATACAGGGTCAGCGCTAGAAAGTATAAGGCCCAATTCGAAAATTGTTAATAAAGCTCTCCACCCTACAAAAAAAGAAAGCACAGAGCCCATTTAGAAAATTGTTTCAAAGTCAATGGTTTTATTCGGTGCTATTTTTTACAGTATATATCACCAAATTATTTAGTCTCTCTTGTGAAAATGTTGATCGGAGGTAGGTTTTAATCAGTTTTAGTTCGAAAAAAAATCTTTCACATGCACGCGGCCTCCATTTGAACAAATCTGGTTTCTTGGTATATCAACCTTGGTGGGTTATTTAATGCCCAAGCCATCCTCGTAGAAGAACAATTATGATACTTTTTTAACTCATGGCTGTGGAAGTAAGGAATTTATACCATTCACTGCGACTAGAGTTCGAACTCACTCACTACATTATCACAGTACAGAACGTTAGCCACCACGCAACCAACCCAGTCGACTTAGGCTATAGAATACACCAACTGCATTTCTACAGAGGGGTAAGTCTCCTCCAACGACTGTCATTAAACAAGCTGATGGTGAGGCTCTAATGCTACTAGAACTTTGGGGAATGCAGAGTACGCCTTTATTGCCATTACTCCCGGATCCACTGACATGTAGCATCTGATAGGGTCCTTTGGGTCAAATAGAACTGTTTGACATTTAAACTGAGTGCAAACAAATGACTTATACTAAATTGAATTGTTTGAAATAGAACTGTTTTTACATTTAACTGTGTGTAAACAAATGACTGATGTTTAATTGAGTTGTTAATACATAGCAATACTTGGAACCATTTAACTGTGTGCACACAAAAGAGCTTTGGCTGAATAGAATAATTAGTGCTAAATAAAATTACTTAAAAGTCTGTACGCCGGAATTGAATTATTGGTATTGCATAGCAATACTTTGAACCATTTAACTGTGTGCAAATAAATGGTGTTGAATAGAATTATTAGTGTTGAATAACAATACTTGTAAGCACAGCAGTGTCTGAAAACAAATGATTAATGTTGAATTGACTTATAAATGTTAAATAGAAACAGATGAAATCATTTGACTCTGTACAAACAAATGAGCTTAGACTCATTTTAAAATGTTCTCAACAAAATGTGTTTACAAATCCTATATATTCAGTATATATGTATAAAGAGGACTTGGCATTAAATAACCTACAATGGTTGATATGCCATAAAACCCAACCAAACCAAATCATATATATTTAATATATATGTATAAACAGGATGTGGCATTAAATAACCTACGATGCCATAAAACCAATCAAACTAAAACATATATATTTAATATATATATATGTATAAAGAGGATTTGGCATTAGATAACCTACAATGGTTGATATGCCATAAAACCCAACCAAACCAAATCCTATATATTTAATATATATATATATATATATATATATATATATATATATATATATATATATATATATAAAGAGGATTTGGCATTAAATAACCTATAATGGTTGATATGCCATAAAGCCCAACCAAATCAAATCCTATATATTTAATTTATATATGAATAAAGAGGATTTGGAATTAAATAACCTTCAATAGCTGATATGCCATAAAACCCAACCAAACCAAATCCTATATATATAGGATTTGGCATTAAATAACCTACAATGGTTGATGGGCCATAAAACCCAACGAAACCAAATCATATATATTTAATATATATATGTATAAGGAGGACTTGGCATTAAATAACCTACAATGGTTGATATGCCATAAAAGCCAACCAAACCAGATCATATATATTTAATATATATATATATATATATAAAGAGGATTTGACATTAAATAACCTACAATGGTTGATATGCCATAAAACTCAACCCAACCAAACCAAACCACTACGACACAAGGATTGCTCCTTGAACAAATCTCATTGGCTTAAAACCATCCCTGGTTACATAACTGGTTAAAAAAATTCAACGAATTCTAAAATGTATTTTCAAATAAGTCACACTTATTTCTTTACGCTAAAGTACTTCGGGGATTGAGTTCTTCTCGTGATGTAGTGATATCGTAGTGAGTTCGAATTCCAGTGTCACTATTACGTTCACTTTTGGACTAATACCTTTGGGAAAGGTATGAACCCCATGTTCCTTTCGGCAAGCAATGTTTTAAATTATTATCCTTCAAAAAGGATAGCTTTGGTATTAAATAACCCACGAAGGTTGATATATCATTATAAACTATAATTAATACAATACCATCAAAAACAAAGAAAACAAAAGTATTGAATGAAGGGGGGATGTTATGAAATTTATTTGGGAATGTTAGAATAAACGAAGAAAGTTTAAGAATCTACTAAAATTCAACGGGATAAAAATATGATAAATGACATTTTTATTTTGAAAATTCTTATTGTATTTATTAAAAATTAGTTGGAAAAAAATTGATAAATGTTCCCCACCATGCACAATTAAATCTTTTTAAACGACTGAGTCATTATTTCTCATCAAATATTAAAGTTTAAACAATAAATTATCGAATTTAATCCAAATTTAATTTTACAAAAAGAAAAAAAGTATTTAAAATTTCATATTGTATCAAAATACAGTTTAACAAATAAAAGCAAAAACGTTAATAAAAATGACTAGTTTCTCGGCTGAAATTTTTAAAAATTATCGCAATGAAATATTTCTAATTTGATAAAAGTCAAGTACAACTAGGTAGATAGATAGATAGATAGATAACATTTTTAAAGTTAGTTTCTTCTTCTTCTTCTTCTTCTTCTTCTTCTTCTTCTTCTTCTTCTTCAGCGAGTGTCTTTTTTAGAGGATAATTACCTTTAAAAAAATAATTTTTAAGAAATTTAGCATCTTTAGAATAGGGTATTGTAAAAAAATTCAATTTTGATCAATGCTTTTCCGAAGCCTGTAAAAAATCACCAAAACTTTGATGAATATTAATTTTATCGACTATTGAAGAAAATCCTGCAAAAATTCTGTTTGAGGAAATATTCAAAGAACTGAAAATATCTTCATTTAGATGTTTCTTACATTTCATTATAAAATTTGCCAATTTTTACGTTGTCTCAATTCAGATTTTTTTTAAGACAGTATATAAGACAGTTAATGATAAAAAGTTATTTTCATCTGTAGCTGATAAATATTATTGCCAACTTTTACGGTTGATGGGTAGGTGTGTGTATGTGTGTGACTGGATTACCTTAGATTACGAACAGTTAGGTATTAACACCTACCTCCAACCCCCAAAAAAGAAAGCATTTTCTCCACGGATTTATGACCAGAACTGCGTTCTTTTTTGAAGAATAGAATTAATCTTAAAAATGTGTAAAGTTTGATTAACTAGTTTTCAACTGCAGACTTAAACGAGGTGAATGTAAAAATATTTTTAACATTTTAAAATTTGACGGTAGAATACGAGCGGGTCTGGAAAATTTTTGAACAAAATGAATGAATGGTGATCGGAATTATTCGTTACTCATGAGAATTATATCTCAAATCTAATACTAACCAATATTCAGCAATTTCTGTCGCCAAATCTTCTAATACTGAAAACATATCTAAGTTTTTACCCAACAAGGGGTACTTCATGAGAAATCATACACTTTTCCTAACAACAAAAAAATCACACGAACAGCAACAAATTCAGATTTACTAACCGTTTATTGTTTCATAAACTTGAAAATAAATAAGATGCGTTAAAGATTAATTAATAAAAAAAAATAAAGACAAATAGAGTTTTCTCTGAACGACCGTCACAATGAAAAGCTGATGATGGATTTTTTATTCAAGCCAAGTCACGAAGTTATTCTAATAATTAAATTGTAATAATTAAGAGACTTTTAAAACTATCATTTAATTTTAGAGCAGTAAAAATAATGGCATCTGAAGCGGTAAAACGAATTTTCGCTTTATCCGATAAAGAAAGAAATACTTCCCTACACGGTTCTCACAAAATGGAAGGCGCTCTTTTCGAAAAGGCTCTGGTGGCATTTAAAGATAAACAGTTTCAAGAAACTGTTTCGATTTGGGATAAAAAAAAGAAAAGAAAAAAAAAAGGACAGGTTGATTTGAGTTTTAGACTATTGTATACAAATAACTCCCCTCTCGAAAAGTATCCGAGGGATGTTTAAATGAAAATCAACATCATTATCATAAATCCATGTGTGTATGAATGGGGCTGTTTATGTTTTTGGTTTTCATTATAAACATCACAAAACAATTTATTCTTAATTTATCCTTTTAGAAGTTAATTTGTTTATTTATTTATTTTAATGGCTTCCTTTAGAAAAGTTACGGCTTATAAGAAAATAAAACAATGAAATTACCACAGGATAGAAACTTATTAAAACCTGATTTTTTTTAATACAAATCAGATATCCCATGACTGTGATAAAAGCCTTTTGTTATTACATATAATACACATTACACGTTGATCATATGTTTTAATAATTTAACATGATGTAGGCTGTTATAATGTCAGCGTGGGTACGGAAACACGCTCAGAAATTCACATTCACTCATTCATATGTGTGTGTGTGTGTGTGTGTGTGTGTGTGTGTGTGTGTGTGTGTGTGTGTGTGTGTGTGTGTGTGTGTGTGTGTGTGCAATAGACATGAAAACCAAATTGTTGGAGTGTTTATATATTTATTTTTGATGTTTCACTCGATATGAGCTTCACCAGATAGCAATTTTGAAAATATTTTAAAATTTGATAAAAAAATATCGGCGTATATTAGAACTGCCTATAAGATTGTTATAGCTGTGAAATTAAGAAACGTGGTTCTTCATGAAACTTTTTTCAAAACTGTAAAACGCAAAACGGTCGAAATTCTGCTTTTGAGTTGAACATGTGAATCAAGGAAAGGGTTTGAAATGATTATTGTTGGGAGTGAAGTGAAATATTACTTATAATGAATTACAATTTGATATAAATGATTATATCTGCTGAAGCTCGTAGAGGGCGAAATGTCATGATAAAAAAAAAGTTTAACTCCACCAAATCGGTTTTCACATCTTATTTCTCTTCCATTCAATCGGATATTTTGTCCACGCACGCACACTCACGCATACATATACATATATATATATATATATATAATTATATATATATATATATATATATATATATATATATATATATATATATATAATTATATATATATATATATATATATATATATAATTAGTTGGTTGACCATAGTCGAGGGCGACCCGAAGGATCCTTTTTCATTAGCTAGTACACCGGGGAGTAGAGGAGGGCGCTTCTCCTTTCCCTTGATTCCTCCATTTTACCCTAGTTACGTGCCATATAATGCTGAGTGTTTAGCAAGGAGGCATCAAGTACCATATTTTTAGTCTTTGGTATGACTCGACCGGGGATTGAACCCCGGCCTCTTGGCGAACATTCTACCTACTTGCCCAATGAAGAGTTGTGATACAACGAAACAGTCTATATATATATATATATATATATATAAAATTAACCTAAATCGCGAGTCAAGTATATATATATATATATATCTGTTCTGGTGTCTATCTGAATTACATAAATCCCCAGCTTTCTCTCACTATTATGTATATATGTATTTAAGAGAGAGAGAGACAGAGACAGACAGACAGACAGAGGCATGAACGATAACATCGAAATGAACAAATGTCTTTTTCGTCGATCGTAGAAAATGGTATTATTTTAAAGTAAATAAGGGAAGTGACGATTTTTATTTATTTACTTCTCAATTTATTTATTTATTTTTGTATCGTATTCTTTATTCATCTAAAATTTCGTATAAATTGTATAAATTTTAATTATGTACAAATTTATTATTAGTGTTTGTTTATTTACGATATCAAACTGATATATAAGTTGCTTTATTTAAAAAATGTAACTTAAATAATTGTGAAAATTAACAGTGTTTAACTTATTAGCAAATTTGGTCCAAGTAACAAAGCTTTATTAATTGATTTATTTGTATTTTGACATTATATAAAAAGAGGTACTTAGACGTTGTATATCGCTATCTGCGTTTTCTTTTGTTCTGCAACCATTTTTTATGATAGTATTAGTGCTGGAAGTGGCTAAAAAAAAAAAAAAATAAATAAATAAATAAGAAGAAGAAGAACTTTCTGTTTTGATTTGTTAATTTGTAAAAAAAATATCTGTGTATTTTTGATAAATGATCGAAGTAAAATGAATCTTTCTTATATTCAAAATAAGTATGGTTAAAAATAGAAAAATAAAAATAAAAATTCCATGTGGTTGAAATTTTATGCAAACGTCATAAACCCCTCCCTAAATATAAATAAAATCTATGAAGACACTAGAAAAACGCCTAACGAATCTGTCGGTCGTCTGTCTTTTAAATCGGTGGCGCTCGGATTCAAATCCAAAAGTAACTCGTGTGAAAAGTGTCAAAAGATTGATAACAGTAAGAAATCAGTAAAAAAAAAAAAAAAAAAGTAATAGCAGATTTAAGGGCGTAAGATTAAACCCCACAAACTCTGGTTCGAAAAATCATCTACAGGGTTCAAACACAAACCAAAATTACTTAGATGTCAAAACATTCTTAACTAAACGACATTTAACATTAGAACTTTAAAAACAGTAAACCAATTACCTGAGCTGACAGTGTCTGCCGCCGAGCATCATATAGATATATGCATACAAAAATACAAATACTACCATAGCGAACTAGAAATAAAATACCACAGTACTGGTAATGGATGGACTTTTGTCTCGACATCTGCATAGAAAAACTCTGTCAATGCTATCGTGCGAGGTGTAGGAATGCTTCTCTGTCCTCATGCCATAAAATCACTAAATAGCATAGAGAAAACTCCCCCCGAGAACGATGTGTGTTTCATTTAATGGCAACCCCTGCACAACAATCGTCTCTTATTATAGTCCGAACAATGCCAGTGATGAAACGGTCATTATCACCTTCAACAACAACCTATATCCCCTTGTCCGACATATTCCCAAAGACAACTTTCTAATGATATGCGGAGACATGAATGCTCAAATAGGCAAGACGGAAATAACATATTCTTCTTACAAAAATGGTCAAATAGAAATAAGGAATATCTAACAGTCTTTTCCCTCGAGAATATGCTAAACCCTAAATTCCAAAATGGACCTATACCTACGAAAATAAAAAGCAGATAGATTCATTAATAAGAAGTGGACAGATAATCCTATGAACTGTAAGGCATACTTCTCTTTTGAAGGAGTATCTTCCGATCTCAGCAAAGATTTGCCAGATTCTATGCAGGAATAAGAATAACTGTTTAAGCTTCACAACATGACTAGTTGATACTCACCAAAAATTGATATTAGAAATCATTATACGGTAACTGTTAGGAACAAGTTTGATACTCTTCAGAAGACATCTGAAAGACATTTTCCAAATGAAGAATATGAAAACTTTGTTACCGTCCATATAGAAGCAACTGCTGAGTGCATTCCAACTAAACTAAGAGACATATGAAGGGTTCTATGAGAGTCAATTGCTGTAAGATAAAAACAAGGTAAGATGAAAAAATATTCTTATTCAATAAGTGTTGTGGCCTTTTAGGGTCCAGAAAGAAAATAGGGAAGAAAAGAAAATAGGTGGAACAAGCGTATTGAATAAACAAAACATATATACAAAATAAGAGGGTTAATAGAGCAGGTAGAAGTGTCCGTCCTAAACTGTCAGGTTCAACTGTTGGAAGGAAATTGGTATTTGTCGTGCGTCCCTTAAACCGGACGAGTATGGCACAAGGCTTTTTTTAAAGTGAGTCCGGGCGCAGAGACGTAGCCCAGACACACCTGGCGGCTCCAAAAATGCCTCGGGCCCTGTCGGCATTCTCCTTAAAATGGGCGCTTCAGGCGCCAGGCGATAATCCACGCCCTCCAATGAGGGTAAGAGCCTGGAATTCATGTCAGACAGCCTCGACCGACCGCCGGCTGAACCAGGACATACCCGACCAGATACGTGTACTGACCAACACGGCTGACTGAGGTGTGTCCCAGCCCAGCGCTAGTAAGAAGTCTCACCAAGAGTAAATAGGGTTAGTATTTAAGAAGGAGGAAGAGTTTATTTTCATGTAGATGGGTCACCATAACACACCCCTCCTAAGTCTTAACTAGACAGGAGTCTGAAGAAAAAGGGTTTTTTTCTTCTTAGATTAAAATTCTGAGGCTGTATGTGTAGCAGTAAAAGGGTTTCACAGAAATTAATACTGAGGAATTTTTTTTCATTTTTGAGACTTAGTATTTCTCTGCTTGATTTACTTGTTTAATATAAAGAGAAGCAAGCGTTTCCTTTTTTATAACTGGCTAGATGTTTAAAACTTGGCTGACTTGTTTTACCAAGTTCAAAGTTTGAGAAATTTTTATTTGTTTTTGGCCTCAATACCTTATACGTTTTGGGTTCGCAACTATTAAATCAATTGCTTTCCTTTTTCTCTTAGAACGGCGCATTTCGGGGGCCGCTTGAGGGGTCGGAATATTGAAAGTGTTGCATATGACATCCATAACTGTTTCCTTGGGAGACTCGCTATCAGCCTCATCAGTTAGGTGTTTCCTAAGTCGGTTGAGATGTCTTTTATGAGTAAATTGTGGACCCTTTATAATATATATCATGTTCCCAACTCTTTTTTTGATCGTTTCCGTCTCCGAAAAAGATTTCTTGTCTTTGAAGATTTTCAAAAAGATTTTATCTCCAGGTTTATATCGTTTTGGGAGTACGATGCATGTTCTTCCAGGATTCGTCTGTTTCGGGAGTAGTTTGTCGTAAACGAACCTTATCCAACGTGCGAAGATCACCTCGGCTGGAAATTGTGAGACTAGTTTTTTGTTATTAGGTGTAATCCTGTATACTTGAAGAAATTGTTGGAGGACTCTTTCAGTTGGTGTAGCCCTAGCTTTTTTCAAAGCTCACTTCAACGTATTCACAAATCTTTTAGCATGTCCATTAAATCCCTGCTGGTACGGAGGGATCATGATGTGTTCGATCTGGTATATTTCACAGAAGTTTCTAAATTCTCCAGACGTAAACTGACTTCCATTATCAGACACTATGGTATCCACTATTCCGAATCTGGCGAATAGTTCATATAGAAATTTTATCGTAATTTTTGGGATTTTGCATCTGTGTACTTCGGGACACTTCGAGAAACTGAGGATTACAATGAGGTAGTAATATCCTTCAAGAGGGTCAGCGAAGTCAGTGTGAATTTTAGACCGTGGTAGATTCATTGGCCAATGGACACAGCTATGCATTAAATTTTTCATTCTAGTACTCCCTGTGTGACCAGCGTGGAAATCTTTTTAGATACGCTTCTGGAGTGTTGACGTAATCACAACGCGTTCCCTGTACAGTAACATCTTGTCGCATTTTGAGAAGACGTCTGTAGTTCGCTGGTCCTTTTCAAAAACTTTCGCTTTTATTTGGTTGATATACTCATCGCGTAGAGCCTCTTGTTTTATTTGTTCAAGCGTCACAGGAAGTTCTCTTACTGTATTGCAAAGAGTAATTTTTAATTCTCCTTCAGATTAAAGGGAGGCGATCACTGTATCTTCCAGTGGTTCTTTTTACTTGGGAATTAGTCTTGACAATCCGTCTGCATGGCCGAATTTTTTCGATGGTAGGTACTCCATCTTTAAGTTGTAATTTAATAGGACTGTACCCCATCTCTGCAGTCTATTGGCTGTATGCATAAGACCTTTTTGAGCCCAAAATAGTGAGTAGTAGCTTGTGATCTGTTTGTTGAATGAAGTGTCGACCGTAAATATAGCGATGGAACTTTGAAACTGCGAATATAATCCCAAGAGCTTTTTTTTTTTTTTTGATTTGCGAATATTTTTTCCGCGAGAAGAGAGGTTCCCAACGCGTGAGCTATTGGTTTTAATTGCCCATCAGTCACTGACTTTGACTCTGAACGGTAGAGTTTCGAATTTATATAATCCGTGGTGCGTTCTTAAACACAATAGTTTCGAACTCTCCTCTTCAACCGAAATTTGCAAATAAGCGTTGCTGAGGTCCCTTTCCGAGAAAATTTTCCACCCATTTAGCTTCGCAAATATGTCTTCTGGACAAGGAAGATGGTAATGACAGTCCTTCAGAGCAGCATTTAATCCTGTAGAAAAATCAGTGCAAACGTGTATCTCTTTAGATTTCTTTTTTACATAGACTGTTGGTGTGGCCCATTCGCTATACTCTACCTTTAATAGAACTCCAGTTCTTACTAATCTATCAAGTTCCTCGTTGATTTGTTCCAACGAGGCAAAGGGTACATTTCGTTTCTTTTTTAACACTGGCTTGATATCGTTTTGTAGCTCAAATTTTGCCAACAT
Source organism: Sepioteuthis lessoniana (assembly GCA_963585895.1). Lineage (NCBI taxonomy): Eukaryota > Metazoa > Mollusca > Cephalopoda > Myopsida > Loliginidae > Sepioteuthis > Sepioteuthis lessoniana. Next base: position 30,315 of record CAUZXS010005927.1, read on the forward strand.
TTTGGTACACCTTCCTAACCCACCAGAAAAAAATTCTGGATAGGCTTCCCTCAGTTCTTTTTTTAGTTTTTCAGCTTCGGCATCCAAATTATCAATTTTTTGGCTGTATGAATTTATAGGCAAGTCTCAAAGTTGGAATTGTGTCATCCAGTCGGTGCCAAATAGATTGTTAGTATTTTTCAGGACAAACGATTTTAATTTAAGAGTCTTCCCGTTGAACGTTGTATTAATAATCAATTCTGCCTCGAATTTAAGTTTTTCCCCTGTTACTGATCTTGCTAGATTTTGTCATGGTAGGCTTACTCAATCTTTTTTATGTCTGCAAGTTTATTAGAGTCAACATAGAACCCGAGTCTGGTTGAAATTTCACACTTTTGTTGAACATTTTTATGTGCACGAATTTCCTGCTATCAGCTCCATTTAGTTCGTCCAACTTTGTATTTTTTATGTAACCATTAGTTTTACATTGACAATGCAAGTTTTTGTGTCCGACTCGTTTACATATGAAGCACTTCTCGTTCCGGAAAGTACAATCTTTGTACCAGTGTAGAGCCCCCCCCCCCTACATCCGGAACATGAGTTAGGGGACAAATTACTTTGCTTTTTCTTTGGTTCATTAATTTTTGTGGGAGACTTTGTTTCTTTCTTTTTGTAGCGTTTTTTTTTTTTTTTTTTTTTTTTTTACATGAGCAGTACTCGATTCTTCGATTTTTTAGAATCCTGCATAACGCTTACGTATCTTTGAAAGTCTTCAGCAATCTGCTGTAGTGTTATATTCAGTTCACTTTCCAATTTGTTTAGTATTCTTCCTCTAATTTCGGCATTTTTTATTGAAAGTAGCCTTTGCACGAATATCAAGCATTTGAAGTTATCTGCACTTAGCTCTTCAAGTCTGAAATCATCGCAGAGCTTGTTTAGTACTGACGCAAAATCTTCCCCTTCCTTCCTTGTTAGATTAAGACATTTCCATCTCTTATGAAAAAGAGATATCTTTGGACTGCAGAGTTTCATGAGTAATTCCATTGCTTTGGAGAATGTCAATTCGCTAGCCTTCCGGGGCAGAATGTAATTTATGAATTTTGTGTGTTCAATTGTGCCAAGTTTCCTCAGAAGAAGAACTTTTTTCGAGTTACTCCAATTTGCGCAATTTGTAGTATAGAAGTCCTCATATCTCCTAAAATATGACGTGAAGGTTACGTCTTCCTTGGGAGAGTATGAAAAATTCTTTATCGCATTCCAAATAGCGTTTTGCGAAAAAGAACATTCGTTTTCGATGGGACTACTACGGCTTGTCAGTTCTAAAACTTGCTTTTGAAATTCAAGCAGTCTCTCTTGAATTTTCTTCTGAGTTTGCAGAAGTAATTTTTCTATTTTTCCCTATTGAAAGAGTAGTTGTTTTTACCACGTCTCTTCCATTCTTTCTGGAACCTGCAATTGCTATGTATTCTGGTACTTTACCAGATCTAATAAAATAATTTTGAAATCCTCCATGATAAGTGTGTCTTTTAAGAAAAAAAAACTGAAAAATATGCAATTTAACGTAAAGAAAAACTTCTTTTTTTTTTTTTTTTGTTGTAATTAAAAGAAAAAAACTTGAAATTTCCTTACCCGAGATGAGAAAAAAAATACAAGTGCTTTTGTTCGAGGTGAACAAAACACAAAGTTACTGTCCTAAAATAAATAAAGTTTAGCGAAAATTTCCTTTTTGTTAGAAAAAGAAACTGATTCTCGTAACTTGGAGTCTTGAGTTCCAGATCAGTGTACGGTAGTAACGCTTTGTTTTTGTTTTGTTTTGTTTTGTTTTTGTTTTTGTTTTTTAGGGGTTTTTTTTCGGTTTTACTTTTCTGGTTTTGCCAGATGCTTTACAAATGAAAAGAATATGACAAAAAAAACAATTCCTCGTATATCTACTGTTAAAATAAATTGGCAATTACCACCTTTTTTCTTTTTCTTTTTTCTCGCAGTAGTACGAATCCTGGTCCGACAATTATTTGTGTACTAGTTTTTATCACTGGCCGGCTTTTCGCGTTAGTTCTTTTACGAAAACTTGTTTGCCAGAGTTTTAGGAGAGCTCTTTTTTAATCCCGGTGGTCCTCGTAAATCCTTCGTCGCCAAGTTGTTGTGGCCTTTTAGGGACCAGAAAGAAGACACGGAAGAAGAGAAAGTAGGTGGAACAAGTGTATTGAATAAACAGAACATATATACAAAATAAGTGTAGAAGTGTCCGTTCAAAACTGTCAGGTTCGACTGCTGGGATGAAGTCGGTATTTGTCGTTCGTCCCACTGACCGGACGAGTGTAGCACAAGGCCTTTTTAGGTGGGTCTGACGCAGGGCCGTAGCCCAGCACGCCCGGCAGCTCCAAAAATGCCTCGGGCCTCGGGCCTCGGTCCCCGTCGGCATTCCCCTAAAAAAGGGCGCTAAACCTAGCCCCGTCGAGGAGAGTTAGAACCTTGGGGGTACAGCCCCCTGAGGCTCGAGGAAGCCGGACAAGGCGCACCTCGACCGACTGCCAGCGAAGCCAAGACACACCTGGCCAGATCCGTGTACTGACCAACACGGCCGACCGAGATGTGTCCCAGGCCAGCGCTGGGAGGAAATCTCGCCGAGAGTAAAAAGGGTTATATTTATGAAGAATGAAGAGTTAATTATCGTGTAAATAGGTCACCATAACAATGAGAGAAATCCAACAAACTCACAGGAAGTTTTAAAAACCCAAAGAGACTAAATAGCAAGAAGAATACCAAGAATAGATTCAAAGCCAAATCAATAAAATGAGAAATTCGGTAGAAAATAGACAATCCCGATTTGCATGGCCGACAGTAAATGAAATGAGTGAAAGAAAAGGCGCCTTGAGAGAAAAACTAAAAACTGTCTGCCAAGAGAAAAGAAAACAAAAGTGGAATGAAATTTTCAAGAATCTGTTTGGAAAACCCCCGCCTTAAAGTCGCTGATAAACCTATCACAAAGCAGTTTACAGTGAAATAATTTGACGTCGTACTGATTAGAATTAAAAGTAGAAAAGCTGCGGGCTTCGACGAAATACTTCTAGAAGTATGGAAGACAAGGAAATTTGATGACACACTTTTTCGATTAGATAACGCTGTCTATCAACAAAGTACTTCAGAAAAATGGACAAAAGGCTGCATCGTCCCCTTCCTCAAGAAAGGTGATCTAGGAATCACTAAGAACTACAGGAGTAAAACTCTTACTGTTGAGAAGAGCTGACGTTTTTGTTCGCTCCACACCAGTGAGCACGCGGGGCCTTTTAAAGAAGGAAGGCCTCGCGTGCTCGCTGACCTGAGGAGAGTAAGTGGTTTCTACGTTTTGCAATATGGACTTTTCCGTTTGTTCCTTGAACCCTCGTGACTCTTGTATAGCTTAGGGAAGGAACTGAGTTTCCTATCGTATTGTGTACAATTAAATCTCATATCATGTTAATTAATTTGTTCTGTTTTTTACCGGATATTCTGTTAGATTACTCTCTTTGGGATAACCTTATGAATTATAATAAATGGAATGTTATCCACGAATTAACACCTCGTTAAATCTTCAACTGCTGCAGTTTATGATGATCTGCTTCTCAATAGTATCAAACCTGAAACCGTGAAAATTCTTAGGAAAAATCAAAACGGCTTTCAGAGAAATCGATCTACAACTTCACAAATTCTATCTACCGAATCATCGAAGGCAAATCGGTTGTTCGTAGATTTCTCTAAGGAATTTGATTCCTTGGGTAATATAATGGCTGAGGGATTTCGTTTTATATATCTTGCCTTTCGGTTTAGTTAGGCTGAGAACCTTACGCTTAGCGCATGGGTTAGTTAGGTGCAAACATGAGCGCAGGTGTTCACGCGCGCGCGGAGCGGACGTGTCATTCAGAGATGTCACAATAGGAACCCCAGATAGAAAATGTGACCACGGGATGTGAATGACGTCATGCACCGGAAGCGTGCGCGGAGGATTTGGGGGATTTGAAAAAAGTTGAGTTCCTGCCTCAGAAGAAGAAGGTTGACTTTCGCTTGCTCGCCGAGGCCTTGGGGCAGGTGTCGCACATGGTGGGGGGGGGGCAGATGGAAAAGTCAGCATAAAAAGATTGTGCCTCTCTCTCCTTATGTCGAAAAACTTTTAAACTCAAAGGTAATAAAAAGTTTCGTACCTGAACTAAGAAGTAAGTATTTTTTGTGTTTCGGGATTTCTATGTTATCTATGTGCGTTATGGACATTATGAACGTTTTGCGTACCGGTATGAATATGTACATTTCCCATATCTATATATGAGTTATGAACATTATATGTCTATTTCACATATTCATGTATGGCTATGTAACACATGCACGGAGGGAAGATGAAGCAAATACTACTAGCCTATGGTCTCCCCTAAGAAACTGTTACAGCTATAATGATGCTTTATAAAAATATGAAAACAATGTTTCGCTATTTTAATGGAGATATAGATGATTCGATATCGTCGCTGGAGTTTTGCAAGGAGAAACCAAATTCGTTTATAATCTTCAAAGACTACGTACTTCGAACGTCGATTGATCTAACAAAAAATAACTTTACATTGAAAGAAAAAAGCAAGAACCAAACAATATCCAGCAGAAACTATAACAGACGTAGACTACGCAGATGATCTAGCACTTCTTGTAAATACACCTACCAAGCTGAATCCCTACTGCATAGCCTAGAGCAAGTGTCAGATGGCATTGGCCTCCACGCGAACGAAAATAAAACAGAGTTCATATATTTTAAACGAGAAAGAGCCATCTCTACTTTGAGTCACAAAAAAAGTTCACATACCTCGGCACCAATATCTCATCAACAGAAAATGATGTCACCATATGCCTAGCAAAGGCGTACACAGCTATCTACAGGTTATAGATCATATGCAAATCTGATATCTCCAATGAAATAAAACGGGATTTCTTTCAAGCTATGGCTGTGTCAATACTACACTATGGATGCACCTCATGGACGCTAACCAAACACAGAGAAAAAAGCAAGATGGGAACAATACAAGAATGCTATTTCCTGTCTTGAACAAACCCTGGAAGTAACACCCCACAAAACAACAACTATATAGCCACTTACCTCCCATCTCACAAACCATCCAAATAAGATGAATAAGACATGTCGAATATTGCTGGAGAAGCTGGGATGAATTCATAAGTGACAGTTTTCTATCGACCTTCACACATGGATGGGCCAGTGTTTGCTAACCAACAAGAGAGAAACTTACATCAGATTTGTGTGGACACTGGATGCAGTTTGGAGGACCTGCTGGGAGTGATAGAAGATAGGGATGGATGTCAAGAGAGAGTTAGGAAAATCTTTGCTGTTAGCGTGACTTGAACCCCCACCAAGATCGAACTAGGCTTAGTATCTAAGGATTTGATACAAAAAATTACATCTGGGATACTAAGTAGCCCTAAATCAAACCTGTGGAAAAACTCTCTGGATACAATCGATTGGTTTAAAAACATTAAGGATTAAAAGAGATTCACATTCATCCAATTTGATATCATAGAGTTTTACCCGTCCATTACAAGAGAATTGTTGATAAAAAGCCTGAACCACGCTAGGGAATATGCGAATATCACTGACGAAGAAATAGAATTATTCTAGTATGTAGGAAATCTATTCTAGCCGATAATCGTAGAACTTGGGTGAAAAGTCACGTGGACAACTTCGATGTACCCATGGGCACTTATGATTTGGCCCTGTTAGCTGACAATAGGAATTTACATCTTAGACACGTTGGGTCGTATTGTCAACTTAGAGCAAATGGGGCTTTACCAGGATGATGGAATTATCTTCATCCCGGGCAGTAACAGCCCCGAGGTCTCTAAAATACAGAAGATTATTGGAGTGTTTAAATTAGTAGGTCTAAAAATTGAAATAGCCTCAGACTTAAAGATAGTTGACTTTCTTGATGTCACACTCAATTTAAATAACGGCACCTTCAAACCTTTTAGTAAGAGCAATTCCACCCCCACCAACATAGATACTGACTCTAACCACCCAAGATCGTTATTGAAGCAGATTCCTAATGCCGTGAACCAGAGGATAAATAGACTATTCTCATGTAAAATAATTTTTGAGGAGAGCAAAAGTATATATAGTGAGGCCCTCAAAAATAGCGGATTCCAAGGTAGACTGGAGTATGTGAACCCAGTGAACACCAGCTCTAATGGAAGAAGTGGCAGTAGTGGGACCGGCGCACTCGTCAAGGTAGATGACACCAATAATAATCACTCAAATAGACGAGGAAAAATAGAAATAGAAGAGTAATCTGGTTTAACCCGCCATTTTATAAACTTACCAACATTAACACAGGTAAATACTTCCTAAATCTCCTGGATAAACACTTTAATAGGGACAATCCATTAAGAATTTTTTTAAATAGAAACACAGTAAAAATTAGTTTCTCTTGTACAAACAATAAGTATGATATCTTAAATAACCACTACAGGAGATTACCAGACGAATTAAATAGGAATAGTCGGGGGAACCAGATGAGGTGTTCTGTAACTGTAGAAGAAAAAGGGGAATGCCCCTTGGGCGGACGATAACACTCGAAAAACGTCGTATACCAAGGGTGCATTTCCCCCATAGAACATTATAATGATGAGGAGAGGGTCTATATAAGTATCTCCGCTAAGAATTGGAAACAAAAACTGTATAACTACAGACATTCTTTTTCCAATCTGTGACTTAGAAACAAAACCGCTCAATCTAGATATTTTTGGAGCCTTTAGGGTCGGGTGCTAACCCGCCAAATAAAGTGGAAAATAGTCAGGCAGTCTCCAACTGCGAATAGTTTCAATGGTAGATGTAACTTGCGTATCGTTGAAAAAATTAGATTAATTAATTTTAAAGATCACAGGCAACTGCTGAATGAACGTAACAAACTAGTGTTTAAATGTAGACATAAAAGTAAATTTAAATTATCCTGATTGGAGACCACTGAGGCTCCTACTCTAGACAATAACAGGGATATTGATGCTGGATGATTTTTATTGAAAATAAGAACATTTATTCCAGTAGTTACTAATATTATATAACGGGGGGATAATGTAGAGAAGGAGATTCTTGGAACTTTAAATATTAATACAAAATTGGGGTTTTTAATTCTTGGAGTAGTTAATTCCCTTTGATCATTTTTGAGTTAATTAAAGGCACCTAGTGGCTACCGAAAAGTTTTTGTTTTTGTTTTGTTTCCTTTTTTGTTGTTGTTGTTGTTGTTGTTGTTGGAGGAAGACTATGACCCCATTAGCTGAGGGAATTAGTATATGTAAAAGAAGCAAACGAAAAACTATGTGAAGATAATCGTTTAGTTTAAAAGCTTACATTATTCATAAAATTCCACGAAAAATCTAGCATATATTCAAATTAGGATGGGTTAATTTACAGGAACATCCTTTTTCTGGTTTCTTAATTTTTCTAATATTTTATTGTTTTGATCCCATTACTTTCACCGGAGAATTTAAATTTAAATAGGTTTTTTCTTCTTTTTTTTTATGCACATATATAAACTGTCATCCATATTTGCTGTTTTTCAACTTCAAATTAAACGTGTGAAGTGATCTGATGAGACGAAGAGCATAATAATGATATTCTTCGCCGGAATAAATTTATAATGACATTCAACCAGATTTGAGTTTTCTTCGAATATATATATATATATATATATATATATATATATATATATTGAAAAGATAGATTTGTAGTGAATCTGACAGTATGATAGAAATGTGTAGAAAGTTGGATAAATCAAACACTTAACTCAAATTTAGATGTGTGATATTTCGTTCGGGCTTTATTTCATCTTCACGAACTTCTTCAAGACAGAGAATTGTTTTCTGAGTTTTTCTATTTAAAAGCATACGAGGTGAGTGGAGGGAGTAAAGTTATAACAAGAAAAGTTGGGAAGGGTTTAAAGTCAAATGTATCAGGTTTCATTAAAGATTTTTTTGTTTTGAAAGTGGAGATAGATTTTAGGGAGTTGATAAGAAAGAAGTTGGGAAAAGTTTGTGTGAAAGGGGATTTTGGCATGACTTGTTTTCATGGAAAAGATATTGACTATAATGTGATATCGCAGAAAATTGTCTATATTTTGATGTCCGTATTGTAATTGGGATTAAGAAGGGCTAAGAGGTAAATGATCAGGAAAAGCAAAAAGGATTTTCAAAAGTATGGTGGCACAGAATAAAAAAAAAATTTTCTTCCCATCTGTTTTCTTTTTTGATTTTGTTTTCGTTCAGTATGATGTTCGCCAGGTATGGTGAGATTTGGCAAAAACCTAGACGTTGTTTTATATGGTTTGTTTTCTAAGTTAGATTTTTATTGCAAACAACAAATGCGTTATTTTATCCTTTTGAGTATTCGGACTGTTGCCTTTCTTCATTGTTATAATCACAATGTTTCGGCCGATACGCCCTTCAGCTATCTTCAGGTATTTTTTTTTTATCAAACTCAGAAGTCCACACAGAACTTCAAACAGAACCCTTTATTTAATCCAATCGGATAGATTTTTTTTTTATTCTATTAACCATACCCAGGGGTACAAGTGAAAGGTTATAGTAAGTCTTCTTTGTAATTTACCTGAAGTCGGGATTGAACCTACAGATGATATTCATTTTAAGCACTTTTTAACCAAACGCTTATAATCCAATGCGCTATGTACTCTGCGTTATTTTATTTGATATAAAAATAAAACAAAATTATAATTTTTTATGAACTTTTTAAAAATAATTTTCTAAACTGCACATATAAACGGTATTTTCGAAAAACTTTAAATATTTTCCTAATTCTCAAAAAGGTTTTGATTTTTACTTTTTTTTTATCTACATCAAATGCGTTCACTTTTTTTTAATGAAAAATAAAAATACAGAAATAAACAAATATCTAAAATAAATGTAAGCACTAATTACCTCACCTACATTTTGAAACAGAACGCGTCTAACGATAATAAAACACAAAGAATTTTTGTGTGTGTGCTTTTTCAGACTGTTGTCTTCATCTTTATTGTTGTTAGTTGAAGTACGACGTTTCGGTCATTGTATCCTCCGGTCTTTCTCAGGTGTTCATTGTTTATCTGGTCATAGAAATGATTCAACCTGGAAACAATCAAGCTTTAAAAATAATTTCCCAGGTTGAATCATTTCTATGTCCAGATAATCAAGGGACACCTGAGGAAGGCCAGAGGATACAGTGGCTGAAATGTTGTTTCAAATAACAACAATGAAGACGAGGGCAACAGTTCGAAAAATCACACACAAAATGTTGCTCATCCAGCAAAAATTCAAGCAGGAACTAAGAATGTTCTCACTTTTTTCTTTCACTTTTTCATTTGAAAATAATTTTTTAGATGAGATAATATGACATAATAACATCGCCCTGAAGATGTCATTTTTTTCAAAAACCAAAACATTAATATTTGCATATTATCTATATATGTATAAATACATCCTTTGACAATATATTTTCTTCATATTCACACACACATACACACACACACACACACACACACATATACATACGCAATGTATGCATGTGTTTATGTTTATTGTGTGTGTATATAATTACACTCAACTATGTAAGTATTACCAGTCCATTGGCCTAGTGGTTAGAGTGTTCGCCAGTAGCCCGGAAGACCGAGGTTCAATCTCTGGTCGAGTCATACCAAAGTCTCAAAAAATGGTACTTGATGCCTCCTTGCTTAACACTCAGCATTATAAGGTATGGATCAAGGGTAAAGTGGAGCAATCCAGGAAATGGAGTAGCGCCCTTCCCTACACCTCGGTGTAGTAGCTATTGAAAAGAGAGCCTTCGGGTCACCCTCGACTACAGTCGCCAACTTTACTTATGTAAGTATTTTATTAATTCTATGTGATAAACTATAAATCAGGTGTTATGGATTAGTGTATTTATCAAGATTAATAAATCTAAATGCGAGGGGGGACAGGAGAGGTAGTGGAGGCGTGAAGGATGATTTTGTAAAAGGTCAAATTTGATTCAACCCATCCAATGATATTTTAGCATCGGGAGTTCAAGAATTTTGTCACCATCACAAGCACCTTTTTTCGACTTACCAGTTTCCTTGTGTCTGGAATTTTCAAGTGGAGAAAAAAAAAGAAAACATTTCTTGAAGGAATCTTCCTGTCACAAGATTCCTTCGAGGAAGGGGTTACTCTACTAATCCATTTCAAATCAAACAGAAATATCACCCCCATCTTTTTTTTTTTTTTTTTTTTTGCCTTTATTCATATCGAAGTAAAAATCAAATGAATTTTTATTTTTCTCCTCATGCTCATCTCTCTCTCTCTCTCTCTCTCTCTCTCTCTCTCTCTCTCTCTCTTGACCAATGAACATAAATAAAAAGCTGTAAAAGAATCTACCCACTTCTAAGGGAGGTAACTTTTCTTTGCTTAAATTGTCACAAAACTCCATTTTCAGTCTCCTTGAATAGAAAAAGTGCACACGACACACTATGTCATTATCTTTTGCTAATCTCTCCTAATCCCACTGTTAATCCGGGAGTTATCATTTAAAGACGGGTGGGTTGACTTTTCCTGGCCCTGCAAGTTAATTTTGCCCCTCCTCTTCGAATCTCTCTCTCTCTCTCTCTCTCTCTCTCTCTCTCTCTCTCTCTCTCTCTCTCTCTCTCTCTGCTGCTGCTGCTCTGGGTGTGGCCAGCAACAACCACCCATTCATTCGAAACTGATTATACCCACCTCACGCTGATTTGCCTCCCTCTTTTCACAATACCCTCACCTCCACCCAATAAGTGTTCGATTTCTTTTAACTGCCCTTGTCATTCAACTCATTCACCTTCAGTCCATTTTGAGGTGTCTTCTTATTTCTATCACTTCCAGAAAATAACCCCTCTCAACGCCCTCCCTAATATAGACTGACATTTTTGTTTTCGTCTATTTCACAATGAACCTCCTTATTCCCCCCGCCGCCCATCATCTATGGGTTAAATAGTACCTCAACCGTCCATCTACAAGGACGGCTTTGGAATTAAATAACCCACTAAGGGTGATGTGCCACTCATCCAAAAAACCAAACCAAATCATTTTAATGAATAAAATATTTTAATACTTACAATTCTAAATCTTTTCAGCACGATTCTACTCGACATTGTTGGCCCAATATTTTGGGCTCAGGGAAATCATGTTAAATATTAATCATAGACATTTGATATTATGTCTGTTAAGTGAGTTTTCTTGGCGTTGTGGCTAACGAGGGAGACTCCAAAACCGTAGAGAGTTCAAATTCCAGTGGGGCTATTATGTTCCCGTTTGAACTAATACGGTTAGAGAAGGCATGAACCGTCTTATCTCCTCTCACAAGCAAATACCCTCGGAAAAGATACGAACTCCATTATCCCTCTCCTAGCTATGGATTAAATAGTATCACTGTTGTTCGTTTACAAGGTTGACCTTGGCACCAAATAACCGATGAAGATTGATATGCCATTTGCCAATCTTTTTTACTGAAGATTTTCCTCGTCAAATCAGACAGAAATTTTTTTTCCTTTTTGTTTTGTTTTGCTTTTTATTCTTTTATTGAGCAAAACAAATATTAAAAAAGCAAAAACACAAAACACCCAGAGCCAAAAATTTTTTTAATTTCATTTTATTTGTTTAAAATTAATTTGACAAATTTTTGAAGTCTTAAGATAATTTTCTTGCCATTGTTAAACAAAATAACATGACAAAAGTTTTTCTTTTAAATTTTTTTTCAATCAAAGAAAAAGAAGAATGTACAAGATGAGTTTAAAAGTTTATTTTGAGCTTCATTGGTCGGGTAGCAGGTTAAGATAATCTTTGGATCAGCACTTCTTCATAGGATCAGAGTGTAGTATCTGTGTGCCCTGTCTTAGATCAAACTGTCATTACACAGGATTTGTGGCTTTTACACTTGTAGTATCAACTGCATTTTCTTAATCTTATATAAGGTATTATCAATAGTTATTATAAATTTTAGTGAGTATTTTCTTTTTTTTTTCTAAGTTGAGGAATTATAATGTGAATTGAATTACCATGACCAGAAAATTCGGAGAACACCTACGCACGACATTGGGAAATACTGGACAGCTGTTTCGACCTTATTAGGTCTCATCAGCAGTGTATACCGTGATCTCCACCACTGAAGATCGAACCAGCGACCACAGATTGCAGAGCCGAAACTCTTCGACTGAGCCGTCAGTCCATATCGCATACAAGTGACACCAGAATTAACTAGTCAAGGTAATTGCACGGCCAATTAACCTGAATGTGTCTTGCAAGATGCATCCATACATCAAGCGTTTCATTTCTGAGTTGTCGTGCATAGGTGTTCGTCGGATTTTCTGGTCATGGTAATTCAATTCACAATTTTCTTTCATCTTTTGATTTTTAAAGGATTTCGTTTTTTACTGCAACCCAATAAGATTATCATTTCTAAAATGCACACGGACACGACCAAACCAGCTGAAGTAAAGAAATCAAGAAAGAGAACAAGAGATTTCAACTTCAGATAAAATAATGGCACAATCAGTAAGTGAACTAAGTTGGAATGGGTGGTGAGTTGGCATTGGGTGCTAAGTTGGTGCATTGGTTACATTAGTTGCATTGAATGCTGAGTTGCTTTGAGTGCTAGGATGACATGGGTGCTGAGTTGCAATGGGTGCTGAGTTGCAATGGGTGCTGAGTTGCTTTGGATGCTAAGTTGCTTTGGGTGCTAAGCTGGGTGGTGAGTTGCTTTAGGTGCTGAGTTGGTGCATTAGTTGCATTGGGTGGTGAGTTGCATTGGGTGCTAAGTTGGTGCATTGATTGCATTGGGTGGTGAGTTGCTTTGGATGCTAAGTTGCTTTGGGTGCTAATTTGGTGCATTAGGTGGTGAGTTGCATTGGTTGCTTTGGGTGGTAAGTTGCTTTGGGTTCTAAGTTGCAATGGGTGGTGAGTTGGTGAATTGGTTGAATTGGGTGATGAGTTGTTTTGGATGCTAAGTTGCTTTGGGTGCTAAGTTGGAATAGGTGGTGAGTTGCATTGGGTGGTGAGTTGACGCATTGGTCGCATTGGGTGGGGAGTTGCTTTGGGTGCTAAGTTGCAATGGGTGGTGAGTTGCATTAGGTGCTGAGTGCATTGGTTGCATTGGTTGCAGATTTGCGTGGTGAGTTGCTTTGGGTGCTAAGTTGCTTTGGATGCTGAGTTGCAATGGGTGCTGAGTTGCATTGGGTGATAATTTGGTGATAATTTGGTGCATTGGTTGCATTGGGTGGTGAAATGCTTTGTATGCTAAGTTGCTTTGGGTGCTAAGTTGGTGCATTAGTTGCTTTGTTGCTAAGTTGCATTGGGTCCATTAGTTGCATTGGGTGGTTAGTTGCTTTGGTGCTAAGTTGCTTTGGGTGCTAAGTTGGTGCATTGGGTGGTGAGTTGCTTTGGGTGCTAAGTTGCAAGAGGTGGTGAGTTGCATTGGGTGGTGAGTTGCTTTGTATTCTAAGTTGAAATGGTTGGTAAGTTTGGTGCATTGGTTACATTGGGTGGTGAAATGCTTTGGATGCTAAGTTGCTTTGGGTGCTAAGTTGGTGCATTAGTTGCATTGAGTGGTGAGTTGCTTTGGTTTCTAAGTTGCTTTGGGTGCAAAGTTGGTGCATTGGATGGTGAGTTGCTTTGGGTGCTAAATTGCAATGGGTGCTGAGTTACATTGGGTGGTGAGTTGCTTTGTGTTCTAAGTTGCAATGGGTGGTAAGTTGGTGCATTAGTTGCATTGAGTGGTGAGATTGGTGTTGGTTTGCATTGGGTGGTGAGTTGCAATGTGTGGTGGGTTGCTTTGGGTGCAAAGTTGCTTTGGGTGCTAAGTTGCATTAGTTGCATTGGGTGCTATGATGACATGGGTGGTGAGTTGCTTTGGATACTATGTTGCTTTGGGTGCAAAGTTGGTGCATTGGGTGGTGAGTTGCATTGAATGCTAAGTTGGTGCATTGGTTGCATTGGGTGGTGAGTTGTTTTGGATGCTAAGTTGGAATGGGTGGTGAGTTGCATTGTGTGGTGAGTTGGTGCATTGGTTGCATTGTGTGGTTAGTTTTTTTTGGGTGCTAAGTTGGAATGGTTAGTGAGTTGCTTTGGGTGCTAAGTTGAAATGGGTGGTGTTTTGCATTAGGTGCTGAGTTGGTGCATTAGTTGCATTGGGTGGTGAGTTGTTTTTGATGCTAAGTTGCAATGGGTGGTGAGTTGCATTGGGTGCTAAGTTGGTGCATTGGTTGAATTAGGTGGTGAGTTGCTTTGGGTGCTAAGTTGGGGCATTGGTTGAATTGGGTGGTGAGATGCTTTGGATGCTAAGTTGCTTTAGACAATTTAGTTGCAATTTTGCAATTTAGTTGCAATCAGACGAAGTTAAACCATCAGACTAAGTTAGACCAACAAGACAAAGCTAGACCAACAGACCAAGTTAGAATTGCAAGTTAGACTATTGGACTTGTAATTTAGACCATATAGCTAAAGGGCTGGCAAGTTAGTTCTAACTTAGTTGGATGAGCAGCTGATGTGCTTAAGCAAGTTTTCTGAAAGAAAAAGGAGACCTAAGTCTTACTGAGATCTTATCATATTGTTCTTTGCTGTCATCATATGATAATCAAATGAGTTGTTATAAAAAAAACGACTGAAAATTTGACAAAAGAAAATTCAAGTCAAAATGAATATTGATGAATGACTTACTTCATTGCTTGGTTCCATCAAGATGGACGTGTGTGAGAATTATGTAATGGTTATCATAATAGGAAATGAATACAGCAAATCCAGTTCAAATCCAGGACAAAGCTGCATTTCTCTTCATGCTAATGTCCTTGTTAAAGGCATGAATCTATCTATTCTCGCTACCCTTGACTGGGTACTTTAGCCTCGGTTAGACAACTAGTCTAGCAAAAGGAAAATTTGGAATTCAAACCAGCTGTACTTCAGAGTTGATTAAATACATTCGTTACCACAAGATGATTTTTGTAATAACCCAAATAGTTAAATGTCTACAAAACTTTTTTTTAATCTATAATTCTTTTATTTACAAATTTTGGACAATTGTTTTCATCTCACTAAAAATATTTTCCAGACATTGTATCTTCCTGCTATTTTCACTTGTCTTCAATAATTTTGCTTTCTTAGTTATTTCACCCAAGTTTAGGTATAAAATTCAGCTTACAAAATAACTATGAAAAAATCAAAATGGATATTATTAGGTATTATTTATAACCAAACTTTACAGCATTTAAACTTTGTAACCCAAAATATGAATATGGAGTACTTAAAAAATCAGTTCATCCCTTATACATTTTAATCGAATTTTATTTTTGTTTTCAGACATGTTGTAATACTATTTATATACTTATTTATAGTGGAACATAATACAATCAAAATGGATATTATTAGGTATTATTTTATTACCAAATTCTTCTGCATAGAAATTCAGCAACCAAATAAATAAATATTTAGCACAACAAAAATAAGTAAACTCTCTAGAAACATAAATTTGCATATTCATGCAATTTTATTTTTGGTTTTTGATTTGTTACAATTTTATTTATTTGATGGTTGATACTGTGTGTTTTTTGTTTGGGTTTTTATGGCATATCAACCTTTGTAGGTTATTTAATGCCATATCCATTTTTATACAAATAATCAGTTCTATTTTAAACAATTCAATTTAACATGAGTACACAGTTTAATTGTCAAAGACATTTCTATTTCAAACTATTCACTTTTGTAAAAAAGTTCTAATTCAAACAATTCAGTTTAGTAAAAGTACAGATTTGGTTTACACACAGTTAAATGTCTAAACAATTCAGTTTAGCATAAGTACAGTTTCAATGTCAAAATCAATTCCATTTCAAACAATTCAGTTTAACATAAGTATACAGTTTAGATGTCAAACAGTTCTACTTTAAACAATTCAGTTTAGCATGAATACGCAGTTTAAATGCAAAAAACTGTAAACTCTTGAAACCACAGTTTAGTTCTATTTGACCCCATAGATAAGACCTTTATCAGGTGCTACCACTCTGAGCCAGAGTGGACCTGTGAGTGATGGCAATGTAGGAATACTCCATATTCCCCAAACCTCTAGCATTACTGGAGCCTCACCATCAGATTGTTGAGTGTCATATACAGGCCACTCGTTTTTCTTACTCCTCTACAGAGGTGTAATCAGTGTATTCTACAGCCCCAGCCAACTGGGAAAGATACAGTCTGTGTATATATATATATATAAGTCATGATGAAAAAATTCTTAAAATAACCAAGAAAATAAATGAACTGATAGAAAATACCCAAAGGTATGAACAATAGAACAAAAACAATTTACTCCAGTGGATCGAATAAAGAGTTTATCATTCAAACTAATATCCTTAACTTTCTAATATCTGCCTAAAACTTTGAAATGAAGAGTTGCTGTTATTTACACCACCTACATAATTTGGATAATTATCCTTATCATTTTCGACACTATTTTAAATGTCTCTTGCAGTCATATTTTGTGAATTTTGAATCAAATCCTTTATTTATTAATTAGCATTTCACACTCTTATTTTCAAACTGTAAAGCTATTTAGTTTTAAGCTTCTAAAACATTTAAAGAACTTGTTTTTATCAAACACTTTTAGAACTGCTGAAACTAAAATTTTCAACTTGAAAATCAACACCTGGAGTTATCTCCCTTTACCATTAAAATAAAAAAAAGAAAAGCCTCATTATTTCGTGTAGCAATTAGTAATTTTTATGTCTCTTTGAAAGTTGGTGTGATTTTCACTACAAATTCTAATTATAAGATTATTTAACTACATTACTTAGGATCTTATACACTTCAAGTCTTTAAGATATTTCGTCATCATCATCATCATCATGTCACGCTATCAGCACGGATATCCCTGACCTCTCTCGCCACCCCTCCCTATCGTCAATTGCTTCCAGTAGGTCTTCAGGGCTTCTAATCACCATTACCTCCAAAAACTTTTAGAAGAATTTGTTTTTTTTTAACACTTTGAGCAAATAAAACTAGAATTTCAAATTTTAAATGTTTTTACCGAAAATTATCTTCTTTGATCACTCAAATAGAAATTGAATTATTATCAAGTTGAGTGTGAACCAAAAACCCAGACTTAATAATTTTTGTAACTCAAAATTGCACATTGGATTGAAAATTTGTTTTCTTTCAGCATTTCAATGGAACTGAACAAATCAAATTCTCGTTACAATGTGGCATTTTTGTTGCCTCAAAAATTTGAATTATTAAAATATTGAAAAATAGGCAAATCTATTTATTCATTGATATCGTGTATTTTCATCTTGGTTTATTGTTATAATCACAATGTTTCAATCATTGCTCACTTCATCCTTCTTCAGACAATTTGGAATTGAGTCATTGTCAACTCAAAATTGAATGTCTTATTTAGATCAGTTATTAAACATTCTGCTTCCTTTAAAAATTGCCAGATATAATTGATATATACTTGATTAGTCAGAAAATAATGTTCAAAGCATCAAAGGTGACTGAGTGATTAATTTTAATGGCATGTCAACCTGTCAAGGATAATTTTATGCTTAGAATTTAGGGTATTTCATTCATTGTGCATTGATATCTATATTTTTTATAATTGTTTTTTAAACAGTTCTATTTGACCCATAGCCTGGACCCTAACAGGTACTACCACTATGGGACTGAGTGGACCTGGGAGTAATGGCCATGAAGAGGTACTTTAAACCTCCCAGATCACTAGAAGTGGAGCCTTATAATCAGCTGAGGTTTAGTGTCATATCTAGGACACTCCTCTTTTTTACAGGTGGGGGATCTTACACCTCTGAAAGCAGGGGAAAGAGTCAGCACATTGTAAACCCCACCAACAAGATGTAACAAAGGAGAATAATGCTTTAATCTGAGCAAAAATTCACATTTCTTTTGTCCAAAATTTTTAAGGAAAATTGTTTTTTAATTGAAAAAAATGTAAATAAAATTTTATTTGTACTTTTATTCTGATTTTTGCAGAAAAAAATTATCTTCAAAATTAGACATTTTAAGGTTTTAAAATAGATTAAGAAGTTTATGCGACTAATTTGTGTGTATATTTATACGAGACAAAAAGATGGAATTGTCTATTTGTGTTATTCTCTGATCAAAAGGTGTTTTCACATTTTTTCAGGTTAAGGTCAAAGTATTTAGTGGGTGTTGTCTGCATTTCAAGCCAAGGACAACAAAAGCAATAACAACTGGCGTTATAAATCAATAAAGATTTTTATTTAGGTGGCAAATTTCCGAAAAAGCCATCAGTCATCTACTTCCTCAAATAAATAAATTCTTTTTCTAATAATTTTCAGTTTTTCATCTCTTTTCCAAAATTTGATTCAAGGGTAAAAAATTCCAAAATACAAAGATAAAAATCCCAAAACCAGAAACAACAGATTTTTTTCTTTCTCATCATCATCATCTTGTCATGCCATCAGCACAGATATCCCTGACCCTCTCTCACCACCCCTCCCTATCGTTCATCGCTTCTGGCAGGTCTTCAGGGCAACATCCCGTATCTACATAGACCTACTGTATGTAGGTTCGAGCTGGTCGCCCTGCCTTTGCTTGGCCATGTGAAGGGGTCCACAGGAGTAAACCACTTATGAGCTCGTCCCTACTTCTCCAGCAGTGTCCTGCATGTCTGGTTCATCTAATTTGGATAGTTTTCATGATGGGTGGTAGGTGGCCATACAGCTGCTGCTTTGTGGGATGTTGCTGCCAGGACTTGTTCAATATTGCTCGCAGCATTCTTGTATATTTTTCTTTCTAATTACTTACCAAGCAATGGTTTTGAAATTTAATCTTTTCAAAACTGGATATGAAAATAAATCAATTTTGAGATATTTGTTTATTAAATGGGTTTATCTTGGTTTGGTTTATTTAATGGCATATCAACTCTTTATGGGTTATTTAATGCCAAGAATTTAATTCATTTCTAAGTGATTGCAATTTTGACATGATTATCAATGTCCCATTGCATTTTTTCAATTGCACTTATTTTCTATAAAGATTTCTTGGCACAAACAATATAAAGTATTTTTTAAAACCCCACCCTACCCCCCCAACAACAAAAAAAAGATGTCTCCAAATGACAATAAACTGGTCTCGTTCTGGAGTATCCCTTCATTACCATTACTCCCAGGTCCATTCTGACCGGGAGAGAGAGAGATAGCACTTGTTAAGGCTTCATCTTATGGGTCAAATTGATCTGTTTTAAAATTATTTGTATTAGATAAGAATACTTGAAACCATATAGCTGTGTGCAAACAAATGATTATTCTAATTAAGTAGAAATAGTTACTTAAAACCATATATTTGTGTATAAATTATTTGTATAAGATTGGAATACTTCATCATCATCGAATTGCACTGACAACACGGATTTCTCTGACTCTCTCTTGCCATCCATCCCTATCATCCATCGCTTCTGGCAGGTCCTCCAAACTGCATCCAGTGTCCACACAAAGCTGATGTAAGTTCATTCTTGCTGGTTGGCAAACACTGGCACATCCATGTATGGGGGTTGATAGAAAAACGTCGCGTCTGAATTTATCCCAGCTTCTCCAGCAATATTAGACATGTTTGTTTTACTTAGATGGTTTGTGAGATGGGTGGTACATGGCTGTACAGCAGTTGTTTTGTTGGGTGCTGCTTCCAGGATTTGTTCAAGACAGGACATAGCAATCTTATGTAGTTCCCATCCAGCTATTTTTCCATGTTTTATGAGTAGCCATGAGGTGTATCCCTATAATAGTATTGACACATACACAGCTTGGAAAAATCCCATTATATTTTGTCAGAGAGATTAGATTTCCATATGGTTGATAACCTGTTGATAGCATTCCACACCTTTTCTAGGCATATGTTAACATCACTTTCAGTAGATGAGATATTGCTGCCAAAGTATGTGAACTTGTCTAGTAATTTTAGAGACCTGTCAATCAAAATAGAGATGGTTCCTTCTCGTCTAAAACAAACCATTTTACTTGCACTCCTATAGAGGCTAATGCCTTTTGCTGCTAGCTCCAGGCTATGCAGTTGGGATTTGGCTTGGGCAGGTGTATTTGCAAGAAGTACTAGATCATCTGCATAGTCTGTGTCAATCAGTTTCTGCAGGATATTGTCTGCTTCTTACTTTTTTAGCATAAAATCATTTAAAAATAGAAATACTTGAAACCATAAAATTGTGTATAAATTATTAGTAAGAATACTTGAAACCATGTAACTGTGTGCAAATTATTTGTATTAAGAAGTTATTTGAAACTCTAATTATTTACAAATGATTTTATCAAAAAAATAAAAAATATATAAATTCAACAATCAAATATCTTGAAAAAACATTCCTATTTACAAACTTATAAATAAACAAGAAAAATCCAACTTTGTGTAACAGAACTGGAATTGACAAGTCAAGTCCATATCATAAATGATGCTGTTTGTATTTCAATTTGCACAAATGCCCTTGAGAAAGGCATGAATCAATCTGATCTTCACCCACCCCACTGCTAGGTGTAAATAGGAGGGCAGCATGGATCCTTTAGACTAGTTTAGGCAACTAGTCTAGGAGAAAGAAAACTATGAATTCAGTACAGCTTTACTCCACTTAAAAATTGACCTTGTGTCACATCCTACCTATGAGGGATTGAGTGATTGAATTTAATGGCATGACAACCCAACTAGGGTTATTTAATGCATTCATTGTACATTTATATTTACATTTTCTTATATAATTGTTTCGGGAAACTTTTTTCTTACACATACTATTGAATACTTTTTAAACAGATCTATTTGAGCTATTGATAAGATCCTAAAAGGTACCACTATTCCATATCAGAGTGGACCTGGGAGTAATGGCCATGGGATATTCCACACTCCCCAGAGAGCTGGATTGCCTGCGGCAGGGAGTTAATACATACTTATAAATATAGCAACTATATTTCTATTTTACAAATACAACAAGCGTGAATTAAAGTTTGGGCATTAAATAACCCACAAAGGGTTGGAACTGCATTAAATAGACAAACCAAACGAATGAATGAATTATTGTCTCTGTTTTTAATCCAACATTTATGACAAATCCTTTAAAAGAATTTTACACAGATCAACTGCAATGCTATTTTTTCTCTAAGCCTTCTCGCCTAAATCCATGTAAACTTGTTGATTTATCTGCTTGACTGGCTTTCATCTGAAACATTTCAGTTTGCCATGATTTTAGGTTTCATCAAAATTAATTGTTTAGCATCAGCTTTAATCAAGGCTTTTATATCAATGCGTGCAAATATCATTAGGATTTGTAAACTGCTTTCATTTTTGTCATTTTGATCTCCTTTTAAATGTCATATCCAACGTCATTGGGGTTTGTAAAAATGCTTTCTCAATATCTCGGTTAAATCTCACTGAAATAAAAATAACAAAAAAAAAGAAATGCTACATAAATTTGTTATGATGGAAAATGTTTCAATCGATTATTACTGAGATAATAGAAGTTTTAAGAAAGATTCCCAAAGATTTTATTAGTGTCTATAGAATGTGTTCAATATTTAGGATAAAGCATATAGTGTTTGGCAATAGTCCAAGAGACTGGGGTTCAATTCCAGATCAAGTAATAGAAAAGATTTTTTAAAAATGGTACTTGATGCCTCCTAACTTAACATTCAGCATTATATGGTAGGGATCAAGGATAAGTGGAGCTAATCGAGGGAAAGGAGTTGCACCCTCCCCTATACCTCAGTGTAGTAGCTATTGAAAAGGGAATCTTTGGGTCACCTTTGACTAGGATCAGCCAACTTACTTATGAGCTTTAAATTGAAATGATCTTCAGATTGTAATATTAATTGATGAGCATGAATTTATTAGTTGCCAGATATAGTTTTCATTTCTTACTACGTATATATATTTTCAATTTTATTATTGAATGACCCTTATATATATATATATATATATATATATATATATATATATATATATATATATATGAGGGTCATTCAATAATAAAATTGAAGAATTTTTTGAAAAAAGCTGGGGGGGGGTCAGAATTTTTTTTTTCTATAAATGTAAATGATGTATTGTTTAGAATTGGTTTATAGCAAAAATTATTTTGATCCCAGAAAAATATTTGTTTTGAGGCTATTGAAAATGTCCACAAATCAAACAGAGTGCACCAGGATTGAACAAACATTTATCATCAAATGTAAACCATATAAAATTTACAGAATGTTTTTATGGAAAGGAATATTTTTAGTCAAAAAAATATTTACAACTCTACTAAACATGGCTAAGTAGTGTTTAATATTACTAACTCCTTAAACAAAATTCTCCTTCCTCATGTATATATATATATATATATATATATATATTATTAATTTCCATTTTCATTATTTAACAAAGCTCCTAATATATCAAGTAAGTCATCTAAGAACTCTCTGAGTTCATAAAATGGTAATGTTTCTTATTTTGTATCTTTGTCTTGTTGGTGATCTTAAAATCCATTGACAGTATTCACAGCAGCAGAGGAGTGAGATCCCTCCACACACACACACACACACACAAGGATGAAGTCCAAGGCAAAACACTAAATTCCATCTTAGAGTGAGGCATCAATTCTATCAGAAAGTTGTTGTGGAAAGTTTTTACAACTAATAAGGAAAAATACACACAAATGCCATAATTTTCTTATTTATAAGAGACAAAACTACAAATAAATTCCTAAAAGTGGCATCACAAAGCCAAAAGCAACAGTGCCACCAACAAAACCTTCATCAGATAATGACCCTGGGGGTCAGACATGGTTTCAGGCCCAAAACATCATTATCTCTAACCAAAGGGTAATTCATGATACCACCAGACTTGCTTGGTTTTACAATACAGAAATACTAGATCTATGTAGATGATCTTGGAGCCTCTTTATATATTTCTGTTTTTCTATAGAAGACAAACTGAGTTTAATCAGATATGCAGAAGTCGAATTAGCAATAAAATTTAATCATTCAACTTCAATGAGAAATACTAGGGTGACTCAAAAGTTTGCTGCCTGAATATCACTTGACCAAAGAAGGTCAAGCTGTAGTCAGTAGTATTGTGCTAGTTGATAAACTGACATATTGTTCATTGACTGTGTGTGTGATTTGAAAGTTGCACAGATGTATGTTCAATATCATCTAATTTTGTAGCTTATGTTTTACAAGTTGGAATTAGATGATAACGTCACAGAAACAAGAAAAAATATTTGATGTGTGAAAGGTGAACGTGCAGTTGATCACAGTAAAGTAACCATTTTTGTTGCTCGGGTTACAAGAACCTTGACAATAAGACAAGATTAGATAAGCCTAAAAGCATGAATTCTGAAACTGTGTTCCAAACCATCAAGGCAAATCTGGCAGGTATCATTCAGAAAGTATGAAGCAAACTGAATGTCTCACAGTTCAGAAGGAGTCATTCACCTTTACAACCTCTGGAGCTGTCAAATTATGCCTCATGTTACCAAAATATTGCAAAACTTCTGACTCACTCTCTTTATATCAGTAATCCAGCCAGTTTTTTGGTAGATCTCTCTATTTTTTGATGAAATAATAAAAATTCAAGATATTGTTGCAGACCAGTTTCAGACTTCAAAGGAAAATACAGAGAACAATGAAAATGTTTGAGATAAATCAAAATTCTTTAATATCACTCAATTAAAAAAAAAATCCACAAAAAGTGGAAAATAATTTTAAAGAAAAAAATCCACAAAAAAGTGGAAAATTATTTTAAACCAAAACATCCACAAAAAAGTGGAAAATTATTTTAAAGAAAAAAAAATCCTGAGAATTGTAAAGTCATAAAATCTTTTGACATTGAAATTTACTGAAATTTGATTTGAAACTTTGAGCAAAAAGATAAACAAAATTTCCTGACGATGTTGCAGGTCACCAGCTCGAAACGGTGTCAAGATTTGTTCTGATAATTTGCTCTAACATGCTTTCCTTTGTTTTTGTTTCTTTTGCGGGAAGAGGAAACAGGAGCTGATAGATTTCTTGAGATATACGAGATTGTGCGCATTTAGCGATCTTTACATTTCTTACTTTGTCTAAACACAGGAAGATCTGCATTTGGATTGTAAGGATAATTTGTGTCTCTGAATGTATCTGTTGTGATTTTAACTTCTGCAAAAGAAAAAGAAAATGAAATCATTATGAGTAGCAGAACCCAAGGAAAATTCACAAAATAAAAAAAAAAACAAGCAAGAAAGAATAATTAGTAATTTTATTCCATCTAAATCCAATTGTTGTCTTTGAAATAAATAATCCACAAAAATATACAATGACAATCTATATAATACTTAACACATATACCATGCGTTAATATTTAATTCTATTGAAACTATAAAACTAATATATAGTAGCGTCTTGTATTTAGTGAATAACAGTATTGCTGGTATGGAGGAATCTTCAGAGTTGATCTTCTTTTTCAACCTTTCACAGCCCATTTTTGGAGTTTATCAGTACTTCATGTCTCATTGGATGTTCAGCAAAGCAATATACAATGATTTATATTTACTATGCTACTTTGTGAAAACAGATAAAGTTAGCACAGGGCAATTCCATGAAAGTGAAACACAGAGTTTGAACTGAAGCAGCAGTATTTATCAAGAAAAATATCACACTTGGTCAAAAGGCAGTGTATGTTGATGAATGTAGTGTGCAAACGTGAGTCATTTGTTTATACCCAGTTGAATGTCAAACAATTCTATTTGACCCATAGATAGAACCTTATCAGATGCTACCACTAAGGGCTGAGAGCCATGCCAATGAAGGGATATTCCCTATTCCCCAAAGCTCTAAGGTTGGAGCCTCACCATCAGATGGTTTAATGTCATTTCCAAAATACTCATGGGGGGGGGGTCTTACCCCTCTACAGAGATACAAGCAACATATTCTACAGCTCCAGCTGACTGGGCTAACAAATGATTATGGTAAAAATTCAAAAATTGTTCTGGTTTTTTTTTTAAGAAAAAAAAAATCCTTCTCAAACTCTACCAAAAGTTTGAAACTTGTTTTAAATTTTCACAAACTCTACCAGAGTTTGAGAAAATTTAAAACAAGTTTCAAACTTTTTCTTTTTTTATTATTTATCGATTTGGACAAGCGTTAAAGGTTGCTATTATAATGGTAATAAGATGGCATCATTGGGCAAAGGAGCTTCTTGGTGAAGGTACCAACCAGAGTGGAGAACTTCAACTGTGGTCAAGTTTGGAGGGAGATGGGCTCTGCCAAACGCTCCTACTCAAGATACACCATAGAAATAGATGCAAGGTGATTGTCCAAGTCATCAATGGTACCTCTACAACCACCCCACCTAATCATAGTAGGCAACAGATTCTACTCACTCCACTGTTCATGCTTAGAGGATAATTTTTATCTCTTCCACAGAACATGACTTATGCACTACCCAACCAAGGAACTGAACCCATAACCATCAGGTAAATGGATCCACTTTAACCAACACTAATATAGTCACTAAGCCATTCTACCCTCTCCAATCATAGTTATTGACTTATCTCACTAAATGGAATTGCTAAACCAAGTTCAAATCCTGCACAATTTATTTGCATTTCACTTTGTGCTAATGCCCTTGAGAAAAGTGTGAATCAATCTGTTCTCCTGCCAACTATGGGTAAATAGTAGAGAAGAATTGGTTCTTTAGCCTAGCTTAGGCAACCAGCCTAAAAGAAGGAAAATTCTGAATTCAAACTAGCTTTACTCTAATTAAAAACTGACCTTGTGTCACACCTGGCTTGTGGGAGAGGAGTTTAGCACAAGGTCAGAAATATAGGACACCCAGTGAGATTCAAACTTACTATCAATGGTCTGCTAATCTAGTTTGCTAGCTATTAGAACATGTAAAACGGCTAAGGTGTGTATCCTAGCTTTATTTGATCTGGGAGGTGAGGGGTACATTGTCTGCATTCCACTGTCCGTGGTCAATTAATTAGTCCTTGAAAAATCTCTCGCTTTTCTCTTCCACTGAACCAGGATAGCTGACTTTTTTTCACAAACTTGGACTGTGACTGAACCCATGATCAATAAGTAACTAGATAGAGTTTTACCCACATATATCCATGACACCATAGTCATATATGACAATTTGAACCCATAACCATCAGGTAAGTAGATCCACGTTAAGTGACACATATATAGTCACTAGGCCAGTCATAGTTGTTATTTATTAAGCATAGTTTAGTAAATGGAGTTGGTGAAGTGAGTTCAAATCCTGCACAATTCAGTGATGACAACTTGGAACCTTAAAATCCCAATTATGTATTTTATCTGCCTCTTCAACTCAACCAAATTTTATCTGTTGCATCATTCAAATGGGATAAAAGAGTTTTGAAATTTACTTGTTTGGCCAATTAAGGAGATTATTAAAGCCTAAAATGTGCAATCACAAGACAGTAGATTTAGTCTGGATTCATTCAGTTTAGATTGACAACAACATTTGCGTCTCTCACATACCAACAGTCTAAACCTTAGAATCAAATCAGGCAGAGTATGGAGGCTGTTTGAGGGTCTAGGACAATGGATGTTTCAGTTGCCATGGATACAAAAAGGAATTTTACAACTATATGATTCTCAGCCCGCTTGACAATGATACCTGGATTCATAGTCATCCCCAGAAAAAGTGTCAATAAAACGAGTATCCCAAATACAAGATTTGATGTCTTGGAATAGGAAAAAATGCTATGCAGTCTGGTTTCTTGTTGTGCCCTCAATTTAATCCTACTGATTCCAATTACAAAGAAAAAAAAACAGCTGCATCCTGACTACACTCGATGATACTATTGAGGACAGAATGCCGAGGAGAAACAAATAGGACTCAGACACCATGACATTGGATGTGGTCTGTATTTATCCACCATAGACTCACAATGGCACTTTTGTCTCGCCTATCTGGAGTCCAAACCTGAGTGAAACACAGATTTGGAGACTTTTATATTGTTGATGAGAAATACAAGTTTGATATGCAACAATCACATCAGATATTAACAGTAACACGCTGCTCTTAACATTATTAATTTGGTTTTTGGCACCATTTCCATTTTATAAGAACTTTTGTAAAACATAACCAATTTTAACAAAATTGACATCAATAGTTCTCAAACTTTTGTGGGAGGAGGTCTTCACTTCATTGTCTTATGAACTACATCCTCAGCACCCACACACACACAGAATCTTTATACCCTTTTACTTTGTATTATACCTACTGAAAATTTAAAACAATGAACTCAATGAACCTTAAAAATACTGGTATATATTTTACACATGAAACCAACTTAAGGAATTTCTTCAGCCATGTAAAAAGACGAATCTCACATGTCACGAGGTGGTCATAAATAATGCAGATTGGATTAAGGCACAAATATCAGCTTCTTAACGTCAAGTTGGAAGACATTAAAAAGAAATCTTAGATCTCAACATTTTCAGTTTGTTTCTCAGCTTAGAAAGAAGTCGGGTGCTGGTAACTAATAATGATGCAATAGTCAGAAATTTGTTTTTGTAATCAAAGATTGTGCTTATTTGAACGTTGACCTCCTACATCATCCTTAAATATAATCAAAACGACACTCCTTGAGATTTGATATCACTTGGCTTCCTCTTCCTCCAACCAGTTCCTTGGATCTTGACATTTAGAGAAATTTTTGTTTGCATTCTATATACTCATGCTGTTTTCTGAGATCTAAATTTTATTCTAATATCAGGGGTCACACTGTACACAAGATACAAATTTGGTGTGAGTAAATAGTTGGCTAAGGTTAGGCCCAGTTTATGTCTTATATATGGCGCAACTCCTTAATATTAGACTAAAATTTAGGTAGGTCTTGTTTGTCTTACTTAGATGGCTTGTGAGATGGGAAGTAAGTGGCCTTACAGCTGCTACTTTGTTGGGAACAGCTTCCAGGATATGTCCGAAGCAACACACAGCATTTTTGTGTAGTTCTTACCAAGATTTTTTCTCCAAGCATTTTTATTAAAGTCCAGGTAGTGCAAGCATACAGTAGTACTAACACACCTACAGCATGGAAAAAAATATATATATCTCCATACATATATTTATGATGAAGGCCAAAGCACATATCAGCCAAAATGTTGTGATTATAGATATGAGATCAATAGTCCGAATATTCTAAGTAATGATAAAACTTTTCTTGTTCCCCTATGACACATGCATCGGAAAAATAAGGTCAAAAAAGTTTGGCTTTGGCTTCCTTTTACTGCACTTTTAACCTGAAGAATAAGTTATGAAACAGAAAACATTTTTTAACAGTTTCATAAAACTATTTTTCCTCTTTAGATAAAGAAGGCAAAATATTTGATCTCACAACATAGGTTAGGCATAAAACTGATTGGCCCTGAAGAATAAATTTTTTTCACAAAACTAAATGTCAGCTGTCCATAAAAATAAACATACTGAATGTGCCTGGTTCCTTTTCTTCAGCTTGGATAACTCGTGTACGCAAAATGACTTCTGCATCTTCAGCAATTTTCAACATCTGAAAAAAAAAAAAAAAAAAACATAAATGAAAAGAATTTTGAGATTTGAAAATTCTTTACTCTATTTACACATCTCAGACTATTATCCTAATCTTGATTGTTTTCTTCACAACGTTTTGGCAATTGCACCCGCCAGACTTCTGATGACATGGTTAGTTATCGTCATAGAATTTCATCTATGGAGGAGTTAGACAGTTCTAATTCTGCTGTCCATATCTGAATAGTATGTATTTACTCAAACCCCATCACCATCAGTGCTGATATACAAGTTATCAACTGTTGGTACATAACAAGTTTCCAGTTTCACATTATCCTAATACAGATATAGTAAGTAAAGTTGGCGACCGTAGTCAAGAGCGACCCAAAGGCCCCCTTTTCAATAGCTACTACACCGAGGTACCAAGGTACAGGGAAAGGGTGATACTCCTTCTCCTGGATTGCTCCACTTTACCCTCAATACATATCTTATAATGCTGAGTGTTAAGTAAGGAGGTATCAAGTACCATTTTTTTGAGTCTTTGGTATGACTTGACCTGGGATTGAACCCCGATCTCCTGGACCATTGGCCAATGAGCCAGTACAGATATAATGCCATATAAATATGAAAATGTATAAAATTATGTCTGGTTTTTATAATATTCATTATATTTTCTCTGTATAAAATAACTTCACTGCAGATATTCAAACAATATTTTCTAGGATCATGCACAAAAATGATACCAGTAAGTTGTATATTGGAAAAATACCTTGCCAGTACCCTAAATCAGATAATTTGGGAAATTATCCTGATGAAAGCACATGGATTTTATAGAGAACATCAAGCACAATCTGTTGAATGTGGCCTTTTAAAGCATCAAACACAACCTGCTAAATATGCCCTTTTAAAGCTCCTTTTCTAATAACCAATATAAATTTCACACTTCCTCTTTAGGATATCTGAATTCTTTCCTAACAAAACAATTTTCAAAAACTCATTAGATAATTGGTCAAGTTGTTCATATCTTTTAATTAATCAAATTTTGATTAATTTATTAAATTTAAACTGGAGCTTTTTTTGCAAACATATAAAAATGTTATTGAGTGCAGCGTTATTAATAGAAAATAAAGTTTAATGTGGTTTTTAAATGATTTGTTTGTTTGTTTATGTTTTATGGCATATTAACCTTTGTAGGTTATTTAATTCCAAATTTATTTTGATACAAATAATCAGTTCTATTTCAAACAATTCAGTTTAGCACAAGTAAAATGTTTAATTGTCAAAAACATTTCTATTTCAAGCTATTCAGTTTAATAAACAGTTCTATTTCAAACAATTCAGTTTAGTGTAAATACAGTTTCAATGTCAAAAACAGTTCTATTTCAAGCAATTCAGTTTAGCATAAGTACACAGTTTAGTTCTATTTGACCCATAGATAGGACCCTGTCATGTGCTCCCACTCAGGGTTAGAGTGGACCTAGGAGCAATGGCAATGAAGGGGTACAACGCATTCCCCAAAGCTCCAGCATTAGTGGAACTTCACCATCAGATTGTTTAGTGTCATAACTAGGACATTTGTTGGTGCCAGGGGGTCTTACCTCTCCACAGAAAAACAGTCAGTGTATTCTACAACCCCAGCCAACTGGGCAATACATAGAGTTAAATGTAAAAACAGTTTTATTTCAAACGATTCAGTTTAGCATAAATATGCTGTTTAAATGTCAAAACAGTCCCACCTTAATGAATACAATTTAGTTCTATTTGACCCAGAGAGAGGAGGACCCTATCAGGTGCTACCATTCTGGAACAGAGTGGAACTGGGAGCAATAGCAATGAAGAAGTATTCCCAATTCGCCCAATGCTCCAGCATTACTGGAGCTTCACCATCAAATTGTTTAGTGTCATATCCAAGACACTTATTGGTGGGGGAGGGATCTTACCTCTCCGCAGAAAAAACAGTCAGTGTATTCTACAGCCCCAGCTGACTGGGCAAGGTTTTTAAATGAGAAAAATGTTAATCCTTCACCTTATCTAAAAAAACTTTTGACAGCTTCTCAGACAATAACAAGAACATTTGCTTAAAGTAATAACTTCAATGATCTTTATCATTCTACTTGAATAAGAAAAAAAGCATTAACATTTCTTAAAAAAAAGAAAAAAGACAAAAAGCTGAATACTTTCCACCTTCTGCCAGACTAATCAAAGATTATTGACTGATTCATTTTAATTGCAGAGGGTAATTTTATGCCTAAAGGTTAGGGAATCACATTCATTGGACATTTATATCTACATTTTTGTGTAGTTGTTTACAAGTTGTTTGACACAATTCTATGATTTCAAGTATTTTTATCTAATATGAATAATTTGCCTCCAGGACTTATTGAACAAGTCCTGAAGGCAACATCCGACAAAACAGCAGCTGTACGGCCACCTACCACCCATCTTGAAAACCATCCAAATTAGACGAACTAGACATGCAGGACACTGTTGGAGAAGTAAGGACGAACTCTTAAGCGATGTACACCTGTGGACCCCTTCACACAAATGAGCAACGGTTGGACAACCAGCTAGAACTTATCTACAACAGCTCCGTACTGATACAAGGCATAGCCTGAAAGACCTGCCGAAAGCAATAGACGATAGAGACGAGGGGCAAGAGTGGGTCAGGGAAATCTATGCTAGCAGCATGACATGATGATAACAAATAATTTGTGCACAGTTATATGATATCAACTATTTTTATCTAACATAAATAATTTGTACACAGTTTTATAATTTCAACTCTTCATATCTAATATCAATAATTATATGGCTTCAAGTCATTATTTCTATTTAATAACAGTCATTTGTTTCCGCACAGTTAGATGGTTTCAAGTAATTAATAATAATGATAATAATAATCCTTAGTAAACAATTAGAGCTTCAAGTAACTATTACAAATAATTTACACACTTATATGGTTTCAAGGATTCCTATCTAATACAAATAATTTTCAAACTATTTGAACCATAGATGGGACCCTAACAGGTACTACCAACATGGGTCAAAATAGACATGGGAGTAATGGCTATGCAGGAGTACTCTACACTCCTCAAATCTATAGAACTAGAGTTTTACCATTGGATGCAGTTTAGTGTCATATCCAAGACACGAAGAAGCTTAATAAATATCAAGAAATCTTAATACAATTAAAATCTGGGTTCTCTTCTTTAAAAAGTGGGCTAGTGAAAATTGATATTTTTTCTTTTTACATTCACTTCAGAAATATAATTTCTTCTGGATATCTGTAAAACTAGATTTTTAAAAAAATTGTATCAGAGAGAGAGAGAGAGAGAGAGAGAGAGAGAGAGAGAGAGAGGTTATTTTAAGGTGATGAAAAGCTGTTGAATTTAGAACCCATTTTCTAAATAGTCATTTTTGTTTTATCACCAAAACTCATCAATTAAGACCCAATGTCTTTTAAATTCCTTAATAAGATTTTATATTTGGCTGAAAGAGAAACACAAAAACAGCATTAATACAATAACAAAACTAGTCAGTAAGTCATATATGGCTGACAAAATTTAAAGAAAATAAGAGAATTTATAAATCTGGGATTGATTCAAACAACTCATTAGCAGATGTCTGTGTCTGTGTGTGTGTGTGTATATATATATATATATATATATATAAACACAAACATCTGCTTATTTAAAGCTCTAAACAAAAACAACATATGCTCACAATTAAAGGATTAGCACACATTTCTTCTCTGACCCCTTTTGATAGAATTAGGTTTTCTTAATTGCTTCTTTATGAGATGGGTGGGGGGTATCATTAGTGATCAAAATAAGCTTTAGTGTTTAAAGTATCAAAGGATAATTATCATCATTTGTATTTTGTTTTTATTTCCTTCATAAGATGATACTTAATCTAAATCACTCAGCACATAATTGTTCTGTAAAAATAAAATACTAAAGATTTATGATCCTTTCATTTTTTTTAAGTTGACAATATTTAAAAATGAAATTCAACCAAACATTTTATCATACGCTCAACCAAAAAAACAAAACAAAACAAATAATCACCAAAGATAGAGAAGAAACTTGTCTAAATTTTTAAAAAATAAATAAAAGAACTAACAAAAAAAAAGAACTGATTTGTGTGTAAAAGAAAGATTTTTTTTTGTGCCTCTTGCTTGGTTCAGTAATTAAACCAATTCTTTGGAAAATTTGGATTGAATAAAGAAATGAAATGTGATTATTTAGACTCACTTTCTTTGCAAATTTACTGAGCTTAACTGCTTTAATAATCAAAAGGTCTAAATGGATTTGACTCAAACAGGCCTGCTAAATGTTGCAAGGAACTGTCTGCAAATCAAAAAGATATCATAAATTCATATTTGCATGACAAGAAAAAGACAAAAATTAGAAATAATTAAAGATTTTCACTTAAGAATCCTTAGAATCTGTAGCCCTCAATATTGACATGAAGAAGAAAAAACACATCAAGAATAATTTTAAACAAGTTCATTACTCCAATTAGTTCAGGAAAAA
Organism: Sepioteuthis lessoniana; assembly: GCA_963585895.1. NCBI lineage: Eukaryota > Metazoa > Mollusca > Cephalopoda > Myopsida > Loliginidae > Sepioteuthis > Sepioteuthis lessoniana. The sequence goes on from CAUZXS010005927.1 coordinate 63,392, forward strand.
CACTAAAAGATCATCATCATTTAAGAGTACCGACAGCATGCATTCCCTTGATTCTCCCACACAATCCATTCCAATAGGACATTGCTCTAGGCAAGACTTCTAGACCTCATCCAACATCCGCAAAGAGTCAGCCAACACTGATGAGTCCATGGGAGAACGTTGCTTTTGACTTTATCCTTACTTCAACAACAGTGCTCAGCATGTTTTACTCATCTTACATAGATGGTCAGTGAGATGAGAGGTAAGTAGCCATACAGCTGCTCTTTTGTGGAGTGCTGCTTCCAGGATTTATTCAAAACAGTGTGCAGCATCTTGTTATAGTTCCCATCTAGCTTTATCACCTGAAGCATTTTGTTAGATTCCAAGTGGTGCAACCAAAAAGGTTCACAAAATCAACAAAAAGAAAATAAAAGTAAGAACAATAAAAAGAAAATTAAGCATTTACCATTGACAACAGTCTCTATAACAGCCGAGCTCAAAAGGATTCTTACCAAGTCTGTGGATGGAAATTGCACACTGGGGTTTCAAAGAACAAATCAGAAGGTTAATCAAAAGAAAACTAAAACTGCTACAATTGTGTAAAAATTGATTGATTGATTGTTAAAGCATATCAACCCATTTACAGTTATTTTATGCCTAGAGGTTAAGGAATCACATTCACTGTAGGTTCATATTTACTTTTTTTTTGTATTTTTTTTTAATACACAACCCAAATGCAAGAAATTTTTAAACAGATCTATTTGACTCATATATGAGACCCTAACAGATACTACCAATCCAGGTCAGGGTAGACCTGGGAGTAATGGCAATGAAAGTGTGACTGCACATTCCTCAGAGCTTCAGAACTGAAAACTCATCATCAGATGCAGTTTAGTGTCATACCCAGGACACACCTTTTTTGGGGAGAGGTATCTTACCCTACAGCAACAGATACAGTTAGAGGATTTCAAGTCACCTTAACAGGGCAATGAATTTTTAAAAAGAAATCCTGCACTAATTTTATAATCAAATACAACTGACCAACAATTTCAATATTACAATAATAACCCAGTTTCTTTGAAAATTGACATTAAAATAAAATGGGATATTATTGATAAAAATACAAAGAATCCAAATGAAATAGGATAAAAATGGATTTTGGAGATGTACATGGCATAATAAGTATTGTTGTAGGAAATGGACAAGGCGATCTGAGTTCAAATCTTGGACAAGATTATTTTCATTTCCCATCAGTCTAATACCTTTGGGAAATGCATGAATCCAACTCTTCTACCTCCAGTTATGGGTAAACAACAGAGCAGACTGGGCTCTTCAACCATGGTATGGCAACTAGTAAAGGAGAAGGAAAACTCTGAATTCAAACTTGTTAAACTCAGCTTAGAAATTGACCTTGTGTCACATCTTGCTCATGTAGAGGGGTAGGTAAAAAAAAAAAAAGAAAATGGATTTTTCTTTAAATTAATAGATTGGTCACAGAATATACCAATGGAGTTTTTCTTTTTTTTTTGTCTTCATTATTCTCAAAAAGCCAGAAAAACATATTAATAAATTGTTTTCCATATTGTTACCAATGTTTCTTATAAAGGAATCAAGCAAAATACTTTCTTATCACAAGCAAAAATATGTGCCCTCCATCAAATATTTAAGTTTCAATGCAATAAAATATTAAATTAGAAAGACTAACAGAATTAAATAAGAACACATAAAAAGATTACACTTTTTTTTATCTTAATTGATTTTCATATAAATTATTATATTAAACTTATTTGAAACAGAGGGGGTGTAATTAAAGAATAGAACAGCTTGGACAGTAGCTCTTCCCATAACTCACGGCTTTCATTGCTGAATTTTCTTAATTTATCTATTGAACTAAATTAGACAATTAAGAATAAAATTACAGTTATTTCTTTTTGTTAATGAATTTCTTTTAAGATTTATTGACAGGATATTTGCCCAAATTTATCAAAATGAAACCAAATGATAAGAAATCAATAAAACTAAGCAAATATTCATTAAAATCAACTTTTTAAGATCAATATGTAAGTTAAATTAGCCTTTCCGTTCCCACTGTAAACCACTATTTGGTTGTCTATATAAATAGAATTACATGTCATTTGTGCCAGGTGGCCAAAAAATGACAAGCATAGATTCACATTGCACTAGACCAACAAGGTCACCAGACATATGCGCCAGGAGACTTAGCAAAGGCTAGCATAGATTCACATTGCACCTAGTGATCCTATGACCAGCACTGACCACCAGCACACAAGTTTCAGCTTGTGTCTGACCTCCCTCTCCCCTAAATCCACACGATAAAAGACCTTGTGTCAAATCCTGCCTAATGGGGGGGGACATCAACAAATATAAGGCCAACAGTATTAATAATATAAAACAATTTATTAATAATTGAAATTTAAACGAAAAGAAAATCATGGAGAATGTGACATAAATAAAGGAGTGGTGATGTAGTTTGGGTTACAGATAGACACGTAATTTCCATTCTAATAAGATGACAATGATTCTATTTGCCCTCTGAGAAATTTTTAACAATCAAAATCAACATGGTTAAATCAATAAAGGCAAAATGGCAGCAAGACTCCAACTGCAACAAAAAAAAACTTTCAATGATAGAACTGTAAACTTCTTTCAAAATCATAAAATAAATAAGAAAAATTTCTAATATTTTTTTTGTCTGCAACAAAAAAAATATACATCTCTACCCTAATTTGTCACTTTATAGATAGAAGTATGTTTTTGTAGGAATATATCCATAGGTGCAAGGAATTTTTACAATCTCAATCCACAAGAAAAAAAAAAGCTAAGCTGTAAAACGATTATATCCACATTGTCAGCTGTTACTGTCAATCTGAAACAATGTGAAAATACCTTAGATATATATATATTTTTTTTTAAAGAAGAAAGAAAAAAGAAGAGAAGGAAAAAGAAAAGAAAAAACGAATATTCCTTTTAAAATTGTTAAATTCTGACCAAGCAGACGAGAAATTATGGCAAGGGAAGTAACTCCTGTTTATATGAAAATGGCTTTCTCCATTTTTAAACAATTATTGAGAAGCATTACAGTTAGCAGTAAATCAAATGATCTCACATTTCAATTAGTTTTTCTCCTTAAGAAATTGTTTTAGTTTCAATGTTAAAAGATAAAAATTAATGAAAGTTTAATAGTTTAATAACTTAAAAGAAATAGCAGAGTGCTAATTAATAGCTTTGTAAAATATCTGATCACTATGAATAATATAGTTACTTTTTCTTAATCCAATGCAATGGATTTCATGATCAATTCCTTAAGCCTGATATTTTATACTGAACATTATTTTACTATACACTGTAATCACAATATTCCACTTCAGAGAGATCAGATCAGATAAGCAAAGGTGTAACAGAGTTTCTATTCATAGCTTTTATATCAATGAAAGAGCTTTCAACAAAAGTGACTGCAGCCTAAGTTTAAATACTTTTTGTACTAAAATTTTGTGAGCTCAGATACCCTGTATATGATAGACAGTTGATTAGGATTAGGAAATTTATTGAGTTGAGTACTAAGATTGTCATGAACCCTTTTGAAGGCAGAACATTTGTTATTTTTGCAGTAGCTTAATGTAAGGCATTTTTCTATTGGCTGTTCAATGACCAATTCAATGTAAATGTCTAGAAACATCACTAGCAGCTCTGCTGTGGTGTAAAATTGAGTAAAGTTGTTTTGCAAAATATCATAATTAAAACAGAATGATTTCATGCTATTGTACTTTGATAAATAATTGTGGATTAAATTATCATGTTTTGTTTGTCTGATTAGTTAACTATTTTGAAAATTTTCTGAAAATAATTTGCCCCCCTCAATAAGGATAAAAAAAAACATTATCTGCCTGTAAAAATGTTATATACTTTAGTTATTGGACCATAGTTCGTTATTACTTTTACAAATTATTTTAACTTTTATTCTTATAACTTCAAAAAGTGTCGGTAAGGAGTTGATCTAAAAAGTATAGTAAGGATTAGTCCAGGCATATTTGAGGGGAAAAAAAATATAAACACATTTTTGCTAAAATAAAAAAATGAATAAATTTTTAAATTACTCAGTTTATTTATAAGTAAAAACAAAAGAATTTTCATTTAAATTTTCAATATTAACTTTATTGAACAACAAATTTGTCATTTTGTTTTGTAATTCAATTTTATAGGATGGATTATTTTCCACTTCTATTGTTCTTTTGTTCCTAATGTTTCAGCCAAATAACCACTAAACACCTTCTGATGCATTTACTATAGAACAACATAGAAAATAGTCTGTCTGATACGAAATGAACAATGAATTCTAACAAAGTCTAGACAAGAACTTTTCTATTTCTATCCTTTCAACAAAATACTGTTCTAGGTGCCTTTTGAAGTTTTTCAGGGAACTGAAATTATTTACAGAGATTTCTACAAAGACAAAAAGAAATGAAAATCTGAAGGTGTAATATCTACTAAATATGGTGGAGAAGTGAAAATCTTTTCATAAAATTTTGACAATTTTTATCTGATCACCTGAGAAATCCCTGGCATAAACTTGACAAACCATTTTTGACACATTTGATTATTCACAGAACCTTTTGTTTAAACTGCACTAATCTTTTTCTTTCTTTCTTTTTTTTCCACATCTAAGATGTTTTTACCTTTCTTAAAAGGAAAAAGCTCAACATATTGAAAATGTCTTATTTTTATCCATCTTCATTGTTAGAACGAATAGACAAAAATACATCAGTTTTGATAATTTAAAAAATGTTTGCTGATATGATAGTTGTCAAAATACATAAACAAGTAATCTTTTTAGACGAAGTTAGTAAAAACTAAACACTCCAAATACCATCTAACAACAAATGGGAAAACTTTTTTGGCAACCCAAAATATCAAAATTCTTCAGATTTTTCAAAGACGTTCCCTTTTTTTATGGTTAAATCAAAATATTTAAAATGATAAAACAAATTTAACAAACCTGTTTAATCTTCTCTTCGTTTTCTTCATTCATGTGGTTACGAAATTCAGAGTTGATCTTTTGCCGAGCCGCTGGAACAGAAAAAAAAAAAGATATTATTATCATATTTTAAAGACACCAATGCTCCATAACCTTATCAATAACATTACAGCAATGACTTTTCAATGTTACTTTCATCGGTTAAAACAAGGATAATTGAGCTAAAAAATGACCAATCAGAAAGGACAGAAAACAAGCAGATCTTATCGGAATATGTTACATATCATACAATAACAATGTGCAAAAAAACATTAATGAGGATATTAAGAAGAGAAAGGGTCATTTATTTGGGAGAAAGCTTATATCTAATTAGATATAATAAAACTTTGAAATGTTAACGTTTTATGAAGTTGAACTATTTCATCAATTTGTATATCTTTAATACTTTTCTGAATTGGTTTGATTTCTTTTTGTTTTATGGTATATCAACATTCATGGGTTATTTAATACCAAAGTCATTCTTGTAGAAGAACAGTACTGGTACTACTTAATCCATAGCTGGAGGGAAAAGAGGGTTCATGCCTTTCCCAAGGGTATTATTCCGAAAGTGAATGCATAAGTGCAAACTCACAATAATGTCACAGTCCAGCACATTAGCCATTATTCAATAAGGACTCTCTCCTACACATCTCAAGATTTTAAAAAGTTTGCTGAAAATTTGTCAATCTTTTTGAAATATTTCAATCAAACTGAAGTCCAATCTTTTATATAAGTTTTTTATTTGTTTGCTTAATGGTATATCAACCTTCAGGGATTATTTAATACCAAAGTCATCCTTTTAGAAGGAGAGCAGGGATACTATTTAACCCATATCTATGGGAGGGGGGATAGAAGAATTCATAGCTTTCCCAAAGTGTGAATGTAATAGAGTGACAAGAGTTTAAACTTATTTACTTGGAGGTTGCCGTCCAGCATTTTAGTCATTACATTACGGTGACTCCTACAACTTTTATTTTACAAAAGTATAACGAGAAAAATAAAAAAAAATTTCCACATTTTACCTTCCACAGCATTAGGATCAAAAATTGATTCCCTTTATGCCATACATTATTTGAACTAGTATCTTCATCTTAATTGTTTTTAAACAAACCAATTATTCAATTTTTTCAATGAAGGTCTCCCCTTAAATCGGAAGATAAGGAGTTGATGTAAGGCCAACTACTAAATAGGTAATTTCATACACTTTCACGTAACAAAAAACTGGAGTGATATCATTAAACTACAACATTCATATAATCTAGAAATGAAAATGAATAAAAGGAAAAAGAAAATACAACAATTATAAAGTTAGGAATCCGAACAAGAAAAATAACTTTCAAAAGTTCATGATCAGGGAGGTAACTCTTTGTAGTGTTTATCTCCCTTAGACAATTGAAGGCCTAAAAAATAACGAATTTCGTTTTCATATCGAGAGTCAATAAGGAAAAGAATTGAAATCCTTTATTTCAATGGGCCTCGAATTTAATTGAAGTAATATAGTCCAGATTAAAAGGGCGGTAACTCAAAGTCAAACTTCTTTCGATGTTATTTTTCCGATGCAGGTATCATTGTAGAACAAGAAAGTTTTGACTATCAAAACTTTTTTTCATTTCCCAAAGAAAGCTGTATCCGAAAAATAATATTCAAAAAAATTGGACTTTGGGTTACCCTCACCTTTTAACCTGGACGATACAATAAGATTTTAAAATAATATGAAAAACATTTATTGGAACATTCATTTTGAATTAATAAAGTAATGGCCACTGACACAGTAAATAGAGTTCAATTTCTGGCTGAAGCTGCTTTTCATTAACTTCATACTAATTCTCTTTCTAAGAAAAGGAACGAATAAATGTCTCCTCTTCCAATTATGAGTAAGGCAGACAGAATTCTCGAGTTTTGATAAAGCAACTATTATAGGAAAAAACTATGTTTAATTTACATCAAAGGTAAGGCTCATTACTTTTGTAGAGAGTGAACGTATTTAGTATTTATGCTATTTATTTATTTATGGTCTCCGACTATATAATGTTTATTTTTTGATATTTAAAATAAGGGTTTAGTAGTTATGCTTCCCCACAAGTTTAATGCTTTAGTTTAGAATTTAGGTAAAATAAGCACATGGATAAAACAAATGAATGAATAAAGCATATGCAACACAAGAGTAAAAGATATGAAACAAATAATGGTTGTAAAACGGCGCGGACAAAATGAACATTTAAAACAAGGCGAACGAACAAAACAAATTTAAACACTATAATAACAAAACTTACATTAATACATAAAAATATTACTAACTCTACTAACCAAATAATAGTGTGTGTATATGTGTGAGCTCGTGTGTGTGTGTGTGTGTGTGTGTGTAACACAACTAAGCTACAAAAAGAATTGCAAATTTAAAATGTCCTTTTTCTATGGTTTGAAACAGGCAGTTTCTCAGAGACGGGAAAGCGTCTCATAGTCCTTGTATATGAATGTCTACGAGGCCCATTCATGGTGTTGCTGCTGTGGAGAAAGAGGATCCTTGAAGACGACGTATTTATAGAAAATACGCGTCTTGTAAGTGGCTCAAAGACGCAGGACTTGAATTTACGCGCACCGACGTAGTTGTAAGCATATAACGAGGTCCTCCTGGCCAATGATTTCCTGAGACTGAATATTGAGCATCCGCCATCTTTGTGGGAACAAGTGGCATACCGCCCAAAATAATTTATAGGAGTGTAAAGTCCTATACTTTCTAGATCTTATAGGCTAAGCAGAAGGCCTGAGTTGACGAAAAAAGCTGCAATAAAATCATTGGTAACAAACCCAAAATTTACGAAAAAGAAAAAAGAATTTATTCTTCCAAATATTTGCCCTGATTTTGCATCAACTCTTTTCATAATCAGGTTGAAATCCGAGTCGGCTACTCATTTGTGATGAAGGAAATTGAATAACAATTTCAATCCTTCTTAAATATCCTTTGAAATTATCTTTTTTTATTTAAAGTTTTAATAATTATTTCATTCTTTCTGTTGAAATTTTTTTTAAATATTTGGAAGCCAAAAAAGTCATCCATTTGTAAAAGAAAGAAGGGGAGATAATCAATATCACAGGCAAGGGGTAAATTAGAACAACAGGAAAATAAATTTTTATCTAAAGGGGTTCTAAATATGCAGATTATAGACAACTTATCTGACCTTTTCTTGTGAGAGATTTCTAAAACTGTTTGCCTCATCTTAGATAATTCTGGTCAAATTTGGAAACATAAACATTTGTGAGCAGTTTTTTTCTCTTGGTTTAGATTTGTTTATTTAATGGCATATCAACTCCTTGTGGGTTTTATAATGCTGAAATTTGATTCATTTCAAAAGATTTGAATAAAATTTTAACTTTATTTTCAAATTTTTTAAATTGCACTTTTTGTCTATAAACATTTGTTTGTATGCAATATGATAGCAAATATAAAAATAATTTGCCATAAATTATACGGTTTCAATTGACAAATAAGAATAATCCTTACTAAACAATTATTACTATTAATAACAATTTTTAATACAAATTGTAGAAATTGAACATTTATATGTGTACATTTTTTCTGTAGTTGTTTCTTAAGAGTTTTTTTCTTGCACACAATTATATGATTTCAATCCACAAATGAGCTCTTTACAACAATTCAAAAACTTCATAAGATTTTTGGAAAAGTATTTTGGTTTGAAGGAAACAAATGACAAGAGGGTAGTTTCCACTAACTAGTCTATCAAGATAACTTTGTAAAGTCCAAAATAGGTATGTATTAACCTGATCCCTCCGCCATGGCCAGAACATGACACAAGGTCAATTTTTTTAAGCAGAGTAAAGCTGCTTTGAATTCAGTTTTCCTTCTCCTAGACTGGTAGCATAAACCAGGCTAAAGAACCCAATGTCTTAGCTGGGAGGAGAAGAGATAGATTTATGGCTTTTCCAAAGTGCAAAGTGAAAAGCAAAGCGCTCCCATCCAGGATTTGAACTCAAGTCGACAAATCCATTTCCTATGAGGAACACCATTATGCTAAGTGCACCCCCGTGAAAATCCAAAATAGATAGTAATCAGATTGAGTGAGACCTGGAGATTAAGGAGAATTTTTTCCCAGGCTAATTTGATCTTTAGTTTCTGTTTCTTTTTTGAATGGCATATCAACCTTCGTGGGTTATATAATGCAAAAGCCATCCTTGTAAAAGAACAGCAGTTATATTATTTAAACCATCATCATCATCATCTTGTCATGCCATCAGCACGGATATCCCTGACCCTCTCTCGCCACCCATCTCTATTGTTCATCGCTTCCAGCAGGTCCTCTGGGCTACACCCCGTATCCTCACAGAGCTGCTGTATGTAGGGTCGATCTCGTCACCCTGCTTTTGCTCAGCCATGTGAAGGGGTCCATAGGAGTACATCACTTATGAGCTCGTCCCTACTTCTCCAGCAGTGTCCTGCATGTCTGGTTAATCTAACTTTGATAGTTTTCGTGATGGGTTGCAGTATAGCTGCTGCTTTGTGGGGCATTGTCTCCAGGACTTGTTCAATATTGCTCACAGTTCCCAAGGGTATTTGTCCCAAAGTGAATGTAGTAGGACGACTAGACTTTGAACTCACTTACTTTGAGGCCAGAGTCCAACACTTTAGTCAATGGGGACTCCCTCTCTTCTTGCAGAGAACAGCAGTGATACTATTTAACCCATGGTTCGGGGGGGGGGAATTAGAGAATTCATACTTTTCTTCTCAAAAGTATTAACCCAAAAGTGAATGTAATAGCACAACTGAAATTTGTATTTACTTTGAGGCGACAATGCAGCACTTTAGCTACTCCATAATTTGATCTTATCTTTATCATGAGGAAAGAAAACATCTTTCAGATCAATCAAATTAGGCTTTTTCCTTCCAAACACTTTTTCAATGTTGAACTTCTAGTAAGTCAAAATGTATTACACCAATGCATTTGCCATCATTCATCATCATCATGGTATGCCTATAACAGGGATTACTTTGACTCTCTCTCACCATAAGTCCCTATCAGCCATCAATCTTGGCAAGACCTCTAAACAGCATCCAGTGTTTGCAGAGAGTGGATGAATGTAAAATTTTGGCTGATCAGTGTGTCCGTGAGTAGGAGTCCATAGGAGAAGGTTGCTTAATGGTTTATCCCTAATGCCCAGCATCTATTGCTCATCTTGGATGGTTTGAGAAATCAGAGCTAAGCGGCTATACAGTTGACATTTAAAACAGCACACACGCATACTCATGTATTTTCTTTTTAGCTTTTTCTCCAGGCGTTTCATTAAAGTCTAAGGGGTGCAACCATACAGGAGTAATGACACAGCTACAACTTAGAGGAATTCCCATTTTATTTTATCAGATAGATCAGGTTTTCATAATCTGTCAATAGCAGTCCAGGTCTTTACCTATGCAATCATAGCTAACAATCAGCAAAACTTTTTCTGAACAGCTGGAATTCAGTTTGGTTTTTAATTGACTCCTCAACCATAACAGTATTACTCCTATCAAGTTTAGATAAAACAGATCATTATTAAACTCAACTGGACAATCTGTTTACATGTCTTCAGTTTAGTCAACTTTTCTAAACTCATGGGAACCAATTTCACAAGCCTCAATTTGTGAAACTAACTTTTTATTGTTCTATTTCAGAAAGAAATGATGATCTTAAAGCAGATTGAAATATATAATAGATCAACAAGAAAGAGTTTCTGACTGAAATGTCAGGAATATTTATTTATCTATTCACACACACACACACACACACAGCATAATGGTTATTATGGTGGGACATCTTGGATGAGACTGTTTGCATTTTACATAAAGCAAATACCTCTGTTCTCCAACCAGCCATAAATAGTAGAAGAAACTGAGATCTTTAATTTTAGTATGGCAACCAGTCTAGGAGAATGTTTGGTTTGGTCATTTCATTTAATGGCATATCAACACTTGTAGGCTATTAAATGCCAAAGTTTGGTTTTTATCTATAAAAATGAGTTTAAGTGAATAGTTTAGAGGTAATACAATCTTTAAATGAATTAGAATTCATTTGTTTGCACACATTTAAATGGTTTCAAGTATTTCTATATGACACTAATAATTCTATTTAATATTAATCATTTGTTTGCACATAGTTTAAATCATTTTAAGTATATCTATCTTAGTAGAATTGACTCTCAGCCATTACCTTCTAGCATCTTGAAGATAAAATAGGCTCAGGTATTTGTTTGCCACAAGAGCAATTCAAAGAACACAGTCAGGACAATTATATAGGTGCTAGGCCTTGACACGACCAGCCAATTGATCAGATAGGGCTTCTGCAATCACCTGTTTAGCCTAGTAAGTGCCTAAGTAGAAAGTTGTAGGTCACAGAACCTCTTTGGTTGCCAGGTCAACTATTATGGATTACAATCCCTGGCCAACAGGTGGCCTCATTGAGCAGGGAAGGGGGTTACTCCTCTGTGGAAATGCAGTCAAATCTAGGTAAAAATGGTTTAAAAAAATAGACTTTGCGTTTTACGTCCAGTTCATGTCGGAGGGTTTGGATAAATACAAACATCCAAAAATCATACAAGTCAATTTCCCTTGACATCCATCAGAAAGGGTCCTCAAAGTTTTTCTACATTTTATCATTTTTTTTTTTTTTTATTCATGGGAGAAGTAAATCTTGAAAATTACAGCACAATAACATTAATCATTTTTTTATTTCATGACCATTTAAGGAATCTTAAAACTTTCACATTTTGAGTTTTTCCGCTAATTTTGGAGGATTGCATTTTGAAATTGGGTTTATAACAAGTCTTGATAAGGTTTTTTTTTCTTATCTCCATCCTTTAGGATGATCTAAAATTAGTTAGAACTATTTTAATTTAGATATCTTTAGAAAAATTAACAGTCAAAAATCTTTTAAAAAACATGCTCAGAGGGGCAATTTTCAAAAGATTTAAAGTTTAAGTAGTTCTCGTTCCATGACCAAATGGTTTAAGCACTTCATCTACACAACTCTAATAAGTTTGGAATAGTCACCAAAAATCCATTGGATTAGAAATGTTTTTCATTCTTAAGGGGGAAGGGGTCTTGAAAATGCAAAAAAATAAAAAAAATCTGGAATATATCTGGATCAGAATAACTCATTACAGAAATATCAAAACCAAAGATAACTCTATTTATATTCTTAAAGTACATTTGCAGGTAATCCTTGATTTTTTAGAATAAAATATCTATATTTATCCTAATCTTTGATTTGGGCTCATTTAAAATAGACCAATTCAGAAATTGCAAAATTCACTTAATGGACCCTAGGTTAAACTGGCCAAAATGACCGACAGAGAGGAGATATACAGTTATAATTAGGGATGCATATTATACACAAAAACTAAATCTTACCCTATTTTTCTTTTTGGCCACATCCATCACCATATTTAGGATGTTATAACCAAAAGTTATATATCTATGGTTCAAACTAATTAATATGTGACAGATTTCTGTTTGATAGCACTTCAGGGGGAAACCATTTGGAACACATATTTGTTTAGAAATTGTTTCTTTTATTGTGCATTTATTTTTGCCAAAAGTTTGTTATACTTTTGTGTGAACATGTCTTTGCCTTTACCATAAATACTAAGTAAATTTTATGTTTTGAAACATTATATAAACTATAAAAATTCTTATTTTTACTTGATACAAACCAAATAAACAGTTAAACAAATGTTGAATCAAGCAGATATGAGGAGAAAGAAAATTATAAACAAATCCACATTCCAGTGGATATTTCTCTGTAACAACATAAAACACATTAGTTGGTTTGGACTTTTGGTCATTCAATCCCAAAAATGGCCAGGAAGAAAAAAAATTGATTATATAGGTCACATGTATATGTAATCCTAACTTTTGGGTGGAAAAAATCTGGAAAAAGACTGCATTTTATTGACAAATAATTACAGTAACAAACAATCATAAACATTCATGAAGAATATACATTTCAAAAAATATCCCATCTCTATGATGACGACAATAATAATAATAATAATAAATCAATTAAAAACAAAGAATCATCATTAGCAATTTTTGTCCATTTTTTTAAACTGATAATTTTACTTTTTATAAATGACTTCATCTATTTAGATAAGAAATCAATCAAATCTCCTTTGAAATTTTTCAGGAATAATAAAAATACAAAAAGGAATTTAAAGAATACCATGCAGAGTAGATGAAAAGATCACATTCCTTCACTAGAATTCTACCAAAAATTAAAACAGTCGTAAATTTACCTTCCAATGCAAAATCATCGTTATCAAATATCAGTTTTCTCGTTCGGTGAAGTTTCCTGAACGATGATAAAATCTTTAAAAATAAAAACAAAAAAAGACAAATAGATTTTTGAAAACTAATTATAACAAGAAAGAAGTGATAGATCATTTATTTAACAGACACAACTTGTAATCGAAAGATGGACAGTATATAAAAGTTGGGATTCATTTGAACCATTTTTTCAAAGATTACAAGAGATTATTGTTTCATTTGTCATGAATTAAAGAAAAAAGATTTTGATCATTTAATGTTACCTGCTGTTATAATAGGTGGAGAAAAATAGTGAGGGACAAAAATATCAGCATAAGTCAATGAAAAAATCATTTGAGGACTGCTTTTTGATTAAGTGTGCCTGTCAAAAGCATACTTATTTCCCGACCTTCTGGCTAATATCAAAGTGTAGTGTCTGTTCTAGTTTTACAACTAGAAATCTTATGCCAAAAACAGTTTTTGTTATTCTTCACCCCTTTTGAGTCTTGATCAGCTTCTTTGACCTCTTTAAGTCTCTTTTTAGGTAAGTATTTCTTTTGAACTTTGTTTAACACCAATTGGGTTATTTCTGAACCCGCTTTTGCATATTTCTTATTGAAGGGGAGAGAAATGGCCAATTTGTTTGGAAAAGGACAAGGTTCACTAACAAAAAGTCAGTCATCCAAGAGACCCCAAGGATTAACCACCAAGGTCAATCCACAGTAAGGGTGCGTGAACAGCTAAGCCAAGACTAACATCAGCTCTGGTAGACTTGGGGTCCCAGCAGAAACCATGGAAGGAAACAGTATACAGTAGAAATTTGAAGAAGGGGCCATTCCAAAGATCCAAGTGGAAGCAGCATTCAGCAGTAAAACATCATCTGATGAAACAGAGGTTATGGTAACCAGATATGGGATCCAAAATGCAGTAGCTGGTTAGGTTAGGTTATTTGGTTTCATGGCATATCAACTCTTAATGGTTATTTAATGCCAATTCCTATATATATATATATATATATATATATATGATTTGTAAGCAAATAGTTTGGAGGTAACTTTATTTTTAAACAAGTTAGAGTTTATTTGTATGCACACAGTTAAATAATTTCAAGTATTACTATTTAACATTAGTAATTCTATTTATCAAGTATTCCTATCTAATACAAAGAGTTTTTAAACAGCTGTTAGATTTCAAATAACTAATAACAATAATAATAATAATAAACTTCAGTAAATGATTGACCCATTCAATTTGATCCATAGATGGGACCCAAACAAGTACTACCTCCAGGTCAGAAAAGACCAGAAAGTAATAATGATGAAGTAGTACTCAACATTCCCTAATGTCCAGAACTGGAGTCTCACCATCAGATGCCATTTAGTATCATATCCAAGACATGGTTTCAAATACTGTTATCTAACACAAATAATTCTATTTAATATTAATCATCTGTTTGCACACAGTTTAAATGGTTTCAAGTATTGTTATCTCAGCACCTTTAAAATGAAATAGGCTCATATATTTGTTTGCTACAAGAGCAATTTGATGAATACAGTCAGAACAATCATATAAGCGCTAGGGCTTGACATATCCAGCTAACTGATCAGATCAGGCCTCTCTAACTATCCACCTAGTTTAGAAATGGCCTAAATATAGTGTTGCAAATCACCGCTTTGGTTGCCAGGTCGCAGACTGCTTAGCCACTAGGATGCTATACTCGAGTATTATGGGTTACCACTCATGGCTTTATTGAGGGGTGGGGGCTTACCCCTTCTGCAAACATGCAGTCAGTATATTCTACAGCCAGCCAGAGTTCAAAGTCTGTGCTACTCTCGCTTGTGGTGAGTCCAAAATAAGAAAGGCTACTAGGCTTCAGGAAACTGATTCTCCAACAACACCAATGAAATCAGCAACTCAATTATCCATCACAGGTGGCAAATTATCAAAGGCAGTTGTGATAGCCAAATACTCAGTTAGCCAAATTAAAGCTGAATAACCTTCACTACCAACTGCTTCAAGAAGCCCAAATCCTGAAATGCCAGACAGCTTGCAGATCCCTGCTAGACAAGCAGATAGGAGAACAGGATGGAAATCATCAATCAAACAAAAACCTCTGAAAAGCAGAGGCAAGCAAAGCCCAGCCAATACCAAGCAGTACTTTGAGGGAAGTATAATCCTGCTGATCCCAGAAGTAGGGAAAGAACTGACGCCATGGACATTGTCTTTTGTTTTCTCAGAGGTAAAAAGAAAAAGACTTGTCAGCCTCAAGAGAGAGATCATCAAAGAGCTTCTCAGGCCAAATATCTATGCCGAAGAAGCTTCACAATGTCATATATCCTGATTCCTTCCCAGGAAGAGACAGTAAGGTTGTTCCTAAAAGACAAGCAAACTTTATAGATTACAGCCAAAGTATCTGAGATTCAAGAGGACCAACATAACCATTTCTAATGTCTCCATACACCTGCCAGGAGAAATTTGGGCAGTCTGCTTTAATGTAACATTGAAGTAGTGAGCTCTCTTTACAGAAAATACAAAATAGAAACTATTCCTTCAGAATGTACCTCCAGGGAGCAGGGTTCACAATGATGCCTGATACACTGTCCTTTTGTAGCCTCCAACTAATGTTGGGTGTGGAAGAAAGATAACCTCATTGTTGCATATGCCACCAGCAGGGACACATGGCAAGAGTTTGTCCCAAAGAAGTAACACTCTAACAAACCAACAGGAACCATCATAGCAGGAGAGGGGTGGTGTGAGGTGGTTAAAAAGGGATGTAAAGTCACCATTGCCTCAGTCATTTCTGACTCTCCTACTAAAATAAACATTCCCAAGAATCACAAACAAGACAACAACAACAACAAAGCAAAGGTAGAAAGACCCTAAATAACAATAAATTGCAATAGACAAAACAGTCACCCAAAAGGCAGCAAGAAAATCCTGAGGAGGAGATGGAAGTTAACACCTTCAGCTCTGCTGCCACAAAAAGACAACACAAGGACAAAGGGGAGAAGAAAGACAAACTTTGAAAAAAAAAAGAAAAAAGCCCAGCCTAAGTATGTACAGAAAAACAGTAAAAAAATGTAAAAACCAACACAGACAATATAACAATACCTATCCAATCCCCTAAAACTTCTACGCAATTCCCAATACACCAATTCCATCTCCCAAAATCACTGAGTCAAAATGAGGATATTTCACGTGACATGAAAGATTAAATAGTTTAAAGGGGGTAATAACAACAGGGAGCTGTCTTTAGTTAGATCAGGTGAAATAACAGCAGCCTTAGAAAAGTAATGAGTCACAGATTACAACACAATAACCATCAGAAGAGCCAGAGAGGAAAGATACAGATGAAATTTTAATCACCCTAAAACACCTAAAGAAGTAAAAATCGGATACTGCTTCAAAAGAGTGGAATAATATATTACCGTACCCTTGAGGTGCTTTAAATGTCAAAGATATGGCTACCACAGGGAGGGTAGCAAAGGACGCCAGAAATGTGAAAGGAGTAGAAAAAAAGACACATACTACATGGTGAAAGAATGCCCAAACTGTCAGCAAAACCACCCAAGATTTCTCAAGATCTTGTGACATTCACAAAAGAAAGAGGGAAATACTAGAGGTGATGTACAAACAAAATGTAACCTTTTTGGAAGCTAGGAGAATAGTAGGTTCCTACATGAGAGAGAACAGTTATGCCTCTGTAGTACAAAGGGTGAACCCAATCAGAAATAGCAATCAACAAGACCATTACAGAGCTCTGGTAAAGAAATGAATCCAATTGGAATGAAATGATTGGCTTAGGTTTCAGGAGCAGCTGAAAAACCTACAGTGACAATATACTGTTGGCCGACCCCCACTATCTCAACCTCCAAAACCACTCATAGCCATCAGATCGTCTAGTGGTTTCTCTCATCTCTGGCTAGGGGTATTTCACATTTCTTTACAAACCCACAAAACACAGTATACACAACCGAGAGGGTGGAAGAAAAGAGAACAAACAAACATGGACTTGGGTTAGCTCCAAGCGCAAGAAGGGAGAAGTTTGTGACACTTTCCTAGCATTGTGAGTTATCGCGAGCGTGTATTCAAGCTAAATTCCGACAAAGTCACCAGGAAGTTGCCTTTCTTCTCTTGACTGTCAGCTTCCCCCGACTTCTGTCGACTGCTCTCTCCTGCTGACTGCCCTCTACTTTCTTCTGTTCTTTCTGGGACCTTCCTTCCCTCATCCTCTTCCAGTCTCGTGGGTAATCTTGCGTGCATACCCTTTGTGTGGGTTTCGCACCAAAACAGTCAAAGAGATCCTCTGACTGGCACATACCCACAGAAATGAATGCCCAACATCATGCCACACTACACTTGACCGGAATTCATCAAACAGAAAGACAAACTAAAAGAACTCACAACAAAGACAAATCCAATGAAATAAAAGAAAAACATACACAAAATCTACCAATCAAACACAAACCACTCTTTAACCAAAAAAATACAAAATCTCTTACAAAACAAGCATCACATAGATCTTTAATCCATCCACAGAAAACCATCAAAGACAGACTGAAAAAAACTTGTCTCCAAAAAAGCCAAAACCACTCAAATAAAAACCAGAATCTTTCATTAGTATTCATATGGATTTTTCCAGATTGATCAAAGTGAACAATGAAAGACCAGGAAGCGCATTGAAACTGCCCTCAACCAAACCAAATAAAGGCCTCCTCAACATCAAGAATAAAATCACCTAAAAGAATTAATAAACATGCAACACTCTGGGATCAACCAAATCCTTAAATAGATCCTAGTGTACAAAATATGAATTTCAAAGTTGCTCCTATAGCGACCACTTTCATTTGGTTGGCAGTAGGTGGGGCAGTCAAGTATGATGGATGTTAGAAGAAACTGAGAAGGCTGTTCCAAATGTAAAATTGGAAGACTAAGATCATCGATCCCTTTGTAAAGTGACACATTGTGTGGGTAGGGTCCTAATTTATGTTGACTTTTCTTTTTACAAGTTTTAAAAGATGATGTTCTACTTGGATGTCGATGATATCTTACAAGACTTTTTTCATCAAATCAAGAGAGCCTTGATGCCTTTGTTCATCCTAGTGGGCAATAAAAACGTTGAGAAACCCTTTTGTCTGGGCAGCTGGGATACATGCCAGTAAGTTATGGCAGATGACCAGTTTGGTTGGGTTTTATGACATATCAATCATTGTAGGTTATTTAATGCCAAACCATCTTTATACATATATATTGAATATATATGATTTGTAAGGAATTGGGGAGGGTACTGCTTCAGACCCACTCAAACGACACAGCTGATCATTGGGGGTGATCTGCTCCCAGTACAAGGGGGTAGCACATGTGGATTATCTCAATAACTTAGTTCTCACCTGGCAGCTTGCTGACTTGGCCTTTAAAATGAGTAAGCAATAATTTTGGTTAGTTAGCTTAGTATTATGACTGCACCAAGACCTCAAAACATTTTTTCTGTTAAACCTTTTCCAGGATTCCCACACCCAAATCATTTACCCTTGCAGTCTGGATCTGATTTTCATCCTGGAAGGAGTCGGCTTTATATCAATGTATCCCAATCCCCCCTCCAACTCCTCAATCATTTTTGCTCCCAAACGCAGGTACCCATCCCCACGTAGAGAGCGACCAACTTGTTTTCAGGCTTAGATCTGAAAAACAGTCAGAAATCTTCCTTAGAGTTTAGAATTTAAGCAACCGGAACCAGTAGCCTTTTCAATTTTTAGGGTGACAGACCGGGTGGGATCAACCCCAGCGAGGTCCTGCTGGCAAGGGGGTTATTATATTGAAAGACCCAAAATCCCCCAAGACCCAGCTATAAGACATAACTGATGACGTTACCCAGCGCCTTTATTAGTTCTTCTGAACAATCAGTGACGTCCGAGAATAGACGGGTTGACTACTCAGGAATAGTCTGGTTGACAAATTGGAAAAACAATTGACGGTGAGGAGAGACCACAAAAACATAAGTCTGGGCTAACAACCTGGCTTGTGGAAAAATCAACACTACAGAATCCACTAGAGTTACATACCCCCAAGAGATCCCGAGAGGAGGGGCATGAAATCTCTAACGAAAATGATCATACAGTAATGAACACAGCTTTGAACAAACAATCATCAAATTCGATAAGCCCATGCAGAAAAATATGCAAGAATATACACAGTTTAAAGATCCATCAGGCCAGAATAAAATGTCAGGTTGAAAAAACCCAGATGCAGCACGCAGGAGTTTCTCCTGGTGAGACACAGGAGGTGCAGGGCTGGGAAGCACACCACAGTGCCCAGTCCCTCCAAGCAGAGGTTACAGAAACCCACACTGAATTCAGAAAGATCAAATGGCCAACAGCCACTAATAGAAATGCTTGGCAAGATTTTGACACAAATATTGGTGAAATAGTAGATATAAAAGCAAAACGGTCAGTGGAAAACTGACTATTGATGATGTCCAAAATTATCATTAGTTATGCATAGGCTCAATGTGGATATATGGAAATAAAGGAAAGATCTAGTGGTAAAGAAAATAGAAGAGAAACAAAAATTGAGCAACTAAGAGCAGAGTTAAAATCCCTCTGAAAGCAAAAAAAGCAAAACCTGATGAACAGGTATTACTACGGGAAGTTAGAGACATCATTCGAGCTAAACTCAAGTCCGTGAGAAGCAGAATGGCACAGACGGAGAAGAAAGGACAAAGAAACGGATGGCCTTTTTTAAAAGACCCTTATGCTTTCACAAAGAAAATATTAGGGGAAAAGCAAAGCGATTATTTGGAAAGTACTACAGCTGAAATTGACTTCTTTCTCCATAATAGTCTTAAAGACCCAAATAGAGACAAAGACCTTATAGAAAACACACTCCTGATAAGACCGGAAACTCCAACAAGGGATTTTGGTTTAAAAGAACCAACATAGGATGAAATCAAAGCCATCATTAAAACAACAAGATCAGCTTCTGCACCTGGTCCAAATGGCATGCCTTATAACGTTTATAAAAGATGTCCCCAACTCTTTTGTTTCCTTTGGAAGATAATAAAAGTAATTTGGAGAAGGGATAAAATAGTAGAATATTGGAAATACTCTGAAGGAATATGGATTCTAAGAGAGGAAGAAAATCCATCAATTCAAATACATTTCTCTATTAAATACTGGAGGGAACATTTTTTTCTGCATCCTGAACAGGAGATTGATATCGTTTTACAAAACAACAATTATATTGATACGTCGGAGCAAAAAGGGGGTGTCCCAGGTATTACGGGATGTATGGAGCATACAGGAGTCATCTTACAATTACTGAAAGAATAAAAAACTAAGGATAATCCAGCAGTATTACGGTTGGACGTCAAAAATGTGTATGGATCTATTCCCCATAAGCTAGTGGAATTAACACTTAAACGTTACTATGTCCCCAACAGAATATCCAATTTAATCTTAGATTATTATAACTCCTTCAAGATGAGAACAATAACGAAAGGATCAATTTCTGCATGGCATAATCTAGAAAGGGGCATCATAACAGGCTGCACAATCTCAGCAACTTTATTCATGTTAACAATGAACCTATTAATTAAAACTACAGAGTTGGAATGTAGAGGCCCCATTACCAGATCTGGTGTGAGACAACCCCTGATAAGGGCTTATATGGATGATATGACCATTACAACCACATCCACAATCGATGCAAGATGGGTTTCAAAAGGCATAGAAAAACTAGTCACAGGGGCCAGAATGAGTTTCAACGCATCAAAGTTCCGGTTACTTGTTCTAAAGAAGGGTATTGCAATGGAGAAAGCACATTTTAAGTTGTCAGGTGAAACTATCCCAACAATACAAGAAAAGTCAATTAAGAGTCTGGGTAAACATACTGACCGCTCCCTAAGGGTTACGATATCTATACTAGAAACAAAAGGCAACCTTGAAAAATGGTTGACTAAAGTTGACAAATCCGATCTACCAGGCCATTTTAAAGCATGGATTTACCAGTATGCAATTCTCCCAAAGATACTGTGGCCTCTATCTATCTATCTATCTATCTATCTATCTAATTTACAATGGCCCACATACAGCAAATGGAAAGGAAAATCAACTCTCTTTTGCAGAGATGGTTGGGCCTACCAAAATCCCTTAGTAGAGCCACCCTATATGACAATACTACTGCACTACATCTCCCATTCAGAAGATTAATCGAAGGTAACAAAAATAAGAACAGCATTACTATACAAGTTATCCAAAGAGGAAAAAGTGGCCAGAGCTGGCATTGAAGTCTGTTCAGGTAGAAAGTGGAAAGCTTCTATAGAGTTTACTAGTGGCAGAAGAGCAACTTCGTGAAAAAGTGATATTAGGAACGGTCACTAAAGGGCGCGTTGTTCTAGGGTTTTTTCCAGTTAACCGTGTGGATAAATCCTCAGACAAAAGTAAACGACGACTTATACAGGATGAAGTTCGCAAGAGAGAAGATGAGATTAGGTTAATAAAAATGGGGGGGATTAAAACAACAAGGAGCATGGACTAACTGGAATTCCACAATGCAACGGAAAATCAAATGGTGTGAAATTTGGAATGATTATGCGAACGTTAGGTTCTTGATACGATCTGTATATGATATATTTCCTAGACCAGCAAACCTTTGCATATGGAATAAAACAGAGTCTGCATTATGTCCATTATACAGTAGTCAAGGGACTTTAAGACATATTCTGGCCAGCTGCCCAACAATACTTGCAGAAGGACATTACAGATAGTGGCACGATCAGATCTCAAAAGTAATTGTAGATATAGTCTGCGCAGCCCTCTGTATGAATAAATTGAATCCAGATAATAGAATGATAGAGTTTATCAAGGCAGACATGAAACCTAAGAAGACAGTAAAGACTAAACCAATCATACCGTCATCTTCAACAGACTGGGAATTAAGAGTTGACGTTATAACAAGATTGATTTTCCCAGAGCACATAGTGAAAACATCTTTGCGCCCGGATTTAATATTCTTCTCCAATAAACTAAAAAAAAAATTGTATGTGAGAATTAACAGTCCCTTGGAAAGAACTAATGGAGGCGGCTCACGAAAGAAAAAAATTGAAATATGACAATTTACTGGGGCAATGTCGCAGTAATGGTTGGAAGGCTTCGTGCCTACCTACAGAGGTAGGCGCAAGAGGTTTTACTGCAAGATCACTTTGTAAAGCAAAAATTAGAGCAATTAAATCAATATCTGATACAGCCAAAAGGACAGCAAAATGGCTATGGATAAAACGCAGTAGCACATAGGAGAAGGAAAACTAAAATCAGTGATCCATTTAGAGGAGTTAGAAAAGTGCAAAAGAAGAAGGGGGGATAACTTCAATAACATTAAGTTTTAATTTGTAAATTTAAACAAATATATGTATATTTGTGTTTTAAATTTATTTTTTTAGGACCAAAAGGGGTTGTGTGTCATGTGTATTTTTTTTGTAAATAGTTGTAAAAAGAGAGAACTCTCCCCTTCAAAAAAAAAAAAGAAAGAAAGAAAAAGTAAATAGAGAGAAGGGAAAAAAATTCTGTTTATTAATTCCTGTGTTCAAACAAAAAGATAAGTCTTAAACAAATCTCGTTAGGTTTTTTTTAAGGTATATTCTCAAATCAGTTTTGTTCCTTTCATTAGTGGTAGAAAATTAGTGTCTCCATTTCATGCATCGAGGCACAGAATCGTGTGTGTGTCTAAGTGAAGGCAATTTCAGAGGGGGTGTATTTATATATATACATATGTGTGTGTATATGTTTGTGTAATGAATATATATATACGTTTGTGTGTGCACAAGTGGTTCGTCCGAGTGTGTGGAAAATTTTTTAAATATTTGTTAATCAACTTGGATTATATTTTTTGATTATATTTAATTAGAGAAGTGTATATTTCATTTAGATGCTCATATCTCATCTGAATTCTGATTTATACGGGGTTTTTATAAGTCACTTTCATTCAAGGTAGGATATTTTATTTTATACGGCTTTTTTTTTTGTTTTGATATTTTTTGCATACTTGTTAAATGACTTATTTAGATCATTTTTAGAATATTTATTTTTAGAAGTGTACACTTTTCTTAGACCCTCCATATTTCATCCAAAAACTGATATATATATATATATATATATATATATCTCATCATCATCATCATCATATCGCGCTGGTAGCACGGATATCCCTGACCCTCTCTCGCCACTCCTCCCTATCGTTCATCGCCCTAGGCAGGTCTTCAGGACCTCACATAGCTGCTGAATGTATGTTCGTGTTGGTCGTCCTGCTTTTGCACGGCCATGTGTGGGGGTCCATAAGAGTACATCTCTTATGAGTTCGTCCCTGCTTCTCCAGCAGTGTCCTGCATGCATGTATGACCGGACATTGGCATAATGGTCAGAGTGTTCGCCAATGGCCTGAATCATACCAAAGACTCAAAAAATGGTAATTGATGCCTTCTTGCTTAACACTCAGCATTATAAGGTACAGATCAAGGGTAAAATGGGTCAATGCTGGGAAAGGAGTAGTGCCCTTCCCGACACCTTGGTGTAGTAGCTATCGAAAAGAGAGCCTTTGGGTCACCCTCGACTACGGTCGCCAAATTTACTTATGTATGTATAGATGGATATGTGTATTATGTTATTTTTTTTTGCCAGGACCATGAATATAAGGAGGGAGTTTTAGTTTGTGAGTGTGTGTTTCTGGTGTTTTTATTACAGTCCATTTTGTAAAGATAAAAAAATTTTAAATGAATCACTGAACTTATTGCTGTATCTTTCTTGTACCAAAGGAAGAAAAAGTAAAGTCTCATAGCCACGTAGACCCAGTTAAAACACCCACCCGGCAAACTGGTTGGCTAAAGCATTAACTAATCAAATGCTTAGAAACCAGGGTCTACAATGTCAAGTCTCTTTAAAAAGCAAGTGGAACTAGTAGCATTTTTAATTTTGGGGGTGACAGACCGGGTGTGATCAACCCGAGCGGGATCCAGCTGGCGAAGGGGGTATTATGTAGAAAGACTCGAAAGCCCCCTAAGACCAAACTATAAGACATAACTGATGACGTTACCCAGTGCCTTTTTATAACCAAACAAGAGTATTTCTTACATTATCACACTCCCCACATAACTCCCCAATGATTTTTGCTCCCAAACGCTAGGACCCTTCCCCACGTAGAGAGTGACCAACTTATTTTCAGGCTTAGATCCAAAAAACAGCCAGAAATCTTCCTTGGAGTTTAGAATTTAAGAAGAGACTCCAAATCAGCCCCATTATATCATTCAGTTTTTCTATTTCTTTAAGAGGTTATACTTTATCTTTTTTTTTTTTTGCAACCCACCCTCTTCATTACCCATAATTTTTGTAAATAAAATTCATTCTCATATTTCTATTAGGGAATAAGTAGGTCACAACTTACAGAGTGCTTAAGATATTATTGTGTAAGCAGTATGTAAGATGATCGTACAAATATATGGATCACATGAAACTAGCTAAGACAAATCAAAGTTCTTAAATGTCAAAGAGATTGACCTCCCCAATCCTTTCAAAAAATTTTCAGGCTAAATGCTCAAATCTCAAATGAATGAATGTATTATTCATGACAAACAGGGTCATGAGTGAATTTGGTTTTGAACGCGTCTACATGCATTTCCGGTGAAACAGCTTTTTGGTCAAGTGTAAAGCAAGCATATAGATAAAACAAAAAAACAGAGGAAAGAAAGAAAAGAAAGAAGAACCAAAAGACAGAAAGAGGAAGAAAAAAACAACTGGAATGAAAGAAGGAAGGAAGAAACATGTATGAATAACTAAAAATCTACTTTGCCTCTTATAGTCTATAGTTATGGCAAAAATTACTGTTTGACCTTTTGAACTCACAAAACCAATATTTCAGTTTAAGTGTTATTTTACCGTACATAGTAAAGAAGAAAAGAGTCTGATGTTTTAATATTTCAATCATTTGTTTTTCTTTTACAAATTCTAAGTAAGATCAGAATATGAAGCCATGTAAAAAAATCATTGTTATAAGGGAGGCAACCTATTTTGTTTATTAGCAGTTTCAAACTTTCAATATTTTCTTCTTTGTTAATTGTAATTAAATATATTTTTTGTCCTACAATCTGTATATGTGTTTTTGCTGGGCTTTTTATTTTTATTGCTTTTGTTTGTTTCTTTTTTTATTATGTATGTATAAGTAACAGATAATGAAACTCTCTGTCAATAAAGAAAACGAAATATCAATATCAACACCAACTATAATAATTACGGCAAATACAGTTTTCTTCCTATAAACATCCAAATCATAACAATTGGGAAGTACAATGTTATAGTTGTGGTCCTATTTTTGATCCCATCGATTTTTGTGAAAATTGTTACATATAATACTGTTTTCCTCTAAATTTGGCGGGGTCTCATATGTACGGTTTTATATTTTTTTAAACTGAATTAAAAAATAAAATTAAAAAAAAACAACTAAACAGAATTTTTTTTTATTGACTAGGATCAGAATTTACTTTACTGAAGTTATTTTCTTAAGTAGTAACAAAGAATAAGATCCAAAACTCAAAATGTTTTATTAACCTTCAAATAAAGAAGGTCGGATAAAAGACACACATTCTCGAATGAATGAAACATCGTGAAATGGGTAGATGACGTCAAAAATGGGACCACAATTATAATATTGTACCGAAGTGGTTTACCACCATCAAATCCGACCAAAACATAATTTCATTATTGTACAATACATGTCTAAAATAGCCCACTGATGGATTTTTTTTTTTTTCGTCAGCAAATTATACAAATCATTTGTACGATTTAGAAGAATAAGTTTCGGTGATTTTCTCTTTTTTTTTTTTAACTGAAAGGCTATATTTCTTTATTCTTTTTCGCCCCAAACATGTCAAGTTATAGTTGATGGCAGATTTGTAATTTTGGAGACTGTTTAGCAAAAAGATCTGGATTGGGAATCATTCATATATATAATTTCCATCGGTGGGCTATTTTGGATAAGGACCATTATACAAATAAAATACATCATAGACAACTAAGTAAAATTATTCCTAAATGATAATCAAATTGATTGATTTAAAAATGAATTCAATATTTATTGATTTTTTTTTATCGCTTCAATAGTGTTCAGATTTTGGGCAAATTATGTTAAATATGCTGACCCCAAAAGGCACTTTATTCATTCTGAATCAATTAGGAATTCAGGATTTATTTATTGATCGTGTGGAAGGTTATCCGAGGCTTTTAAAGGTGCAATTATTGATGAACAAAAAAGGGGGATAAAATATGTTTTTACTATAATAAAAAACAAAAACACGCACATATATTTTCATCCACATACTACAAGCAACTACGTGATCAACAAAGCCTTCATATCACCGAGGTCCTCTATAAAACAATTTAGTTGAAGCACGAGACCAGAAATATGAGGGTGATAATCAATAAGAATCGAAATCATATGTAGAAATCGTCAGTTGGCCTAGCTCGTTAACCATTACACTATGTTCAGTGCCCCTACTATAAAATAGTGTCATTTTTTTAAAATTCATTCATTTTGCAACTAAAAAAGGTATTCTTATTGATTTGATCACGCAAACACTTCTTATGCCGTCAATGTCTTTTTAATATATATATATATATATATATATATATATATATATATATATATATATATATATATATATATATGCGCTTTTTATTTTGTTTTATTCGCATGACCTCAAACAAAACACAATTGACTAGTTCAACTCTAAAGATTTACACAAAACTATTAAAAATATTTAATTTCAATTTCAAATAACAAGTCATTCTAATGTGAACTTAACATCAGTTTGTTTTTTAATTGCATTTTTAAATATTAGACAAAAACATTAGGCACAATTGTATTGTTATGGTCCATTAAAAAATAAAGTGATCCTTTTAATGATTTAAAATTATATTCAAAACAAAATAGTTTATTAAGAAAATAAAACTTTTAAAACATTTTTTGTGATTTTATTTTTTAGGGTTTATCGATAAAAAATTTTTTAAGAATTTCAAAGAAATTATTCGATCTTCTTTTTACACAGCTTTTTTAATGCACTTTAAAACAATACTAAAGAAAAATAATCACATGTTTAGTGGACAAAAACTGGGGGATTAATCTATAATAAATCATTTATTACATATCAAACCCCCACTTGATGTCCGCACATTCTAGAACGCTAAAAGACATTAAAATAATTCTGCAATTAAAGCATAAAAACAAAAGATTGCATATCAAAAGATTTCTAATTCAATAAATGGATGATTTTTAAGTTGAAATTAAAGAGAGAAATAAATAAAGGGTTAATGATATCTTTTTCTTTTCATTTTTTTTCATTGTTTCCATTTTTTTCTTACCTGTCTTCGCAGCATGTTTTATCACATTCAGTAAACCAGGCAAATCTCGCGAGATTCTCGACAACGAGACGTTGTCATGGTAACCGATTCAAACATGGCGCTTCACAACAAGTTGCATGGCTTGAAGCGAAATTCGGAATTTAAAAATACCTTGACAATGTTCCCTATTTTCAATATTATTATTGGTAGTAGTACTTAAAAAAAAGGTAAATGATAATTTCGATAAGCAGAAAAGAAGAATGTCATCTAATGTCTTTTTCCAAGTTTAAGCGAGGTATATATATTTTCATTTTATGAAGAGACAAATACTTATTTGTTTCTTTTTACTTTTGTTTGTTCGTTTATTATTATTTTTCTTTTTTTACCTCTTCTCAAATTTGTTGTCGCTATCTCACTTGGTAGGTTTGTGGCAGACCAAATGCAGTAGAATTTGGAGAGTGCTCGATATCTGTGATAGAGCTATTATATAATAATAATGATAAATGAATTTATATATACCAGTTTAATATATATATATTTAATAACATGGACGCTTATCTGCGACCACAGGTTTCATGCCGTCTTTATACGACAATCATCAGGCAAAAAAATGATTTGGGAGAAATCGAAAAAATACAGTCAAAAGAATGTTTACGTTAGAATTGTGTATAACTTTTGTGTATGTGTGAGAGAGAGAGAGAGAGAGAGAGAGAGAGAGAGAACGAGAAAACTATTAATTTGAAGAAGCACTTTTTGAATTTATACTTTCTTCTTCATATATCTTGGTGCCATATCAATATTATTTTACACTTGTGGAATATAGAAATTTATTTCTTACAAGAAATCAAACCGACTACGTGCGGCACTTGATTTGGCCTGTATGGTAAAGGGAGAAGTAATCCCAGACAATATGGCACCAAAAAGCTACCTCCTAATGAATTAGGGGACCAGACTCTAAAGGTAGGAAAGAATAGCCAGAGGAAGGGTTCTGTCAGTCGCTTCTTAAATAGCCAATAAGTATTTCAAACAGGCAAGAAGCTTTCTAAGAAATAAAAGTAAAATTAAACGAAAGGAAAGTCAACTACTGAAATTCTACGAAGTTAAACAACTGAAAGAAAATTCAACCCAAGAATTCTGTTGAAAAGATAACTTTACTGGAGGCTTTATCAAAAAATGAAAATAAAAGGAAGTGTACAGTTACATTTAAATTTCTAAGTTTCTTCGAATGATTTCCAGTTGATTTAAGCAAAAATGAAAAAAAACCTAGAAAGGATACTACAAAACTATTGCCGAAGTTCGAAATGATTTTAAAAAATTACTTGTACAACGTTTTTAAACAGACGATTTTTGATTGTTTCGGGTCTCAATGAGTTGAGCAAAATGAAGATGTAAAAGAGGTTTAACAAAAAACACTGATTTGAGAAGAGATGAAAAAATAAAATAAAATATAAACAAACAAAACCAAAGTAAAAAGGAACAAATAAGTATTTGTCTCTTCATAGAATGAAAATATACTCAAACTACAGTGAAAATCACTGAGTTAAAGCTGGTGTGAAAAACCCAAAAAGACTAAAAGAATAATTCATTAGTATTCTTTGCTTTTTAAATTTTTTTTTTTTTTTTTGTAACTCGCAATCTCAGGGAAGCCTGTTTAATAACCCTAGCTGCTCTACTGAGCTACAAAGAACCATTAATCCACACACATACACACACACACAAACACACACACACACACAAAAGAATTATACGCAATTCTAACATAAACATTCTTTTGACTGTATTTTTTCAATTTCTCCCAATTTCTCTTTTTCTGCTCAATGATTGTCGTATAAACACGGCATGAAACCAGTGGTTGCAAATAAGTATCCATGCTATTAAATATATATAAAAACTGACATATATATTTTTATTTATCATTATTATTATATAATAGCTCTATCACTGATATTGAGTACTCTCTAAATTATACCACATTTGGTCTTCCACAAACCCACCAAGTAGGATAGAGACAACCATACACTGTTGTAATATATGTGGTGCATTCAATAGGTTTCCAGACTTTTTTGTACAGGCATTTAAAATTGTCATAGACTCTTGAAAATTCAGTATGTTATTGCTATATATCTTATGAGATGACAGAACAATTTTCATGATTTCAGGTTCAAATGAACAGCTAGAGCATGAATTGGAATACACCCTACTAAAGCCTGATTGTCACAGCTGGTGAATTTCAAAAATGCAATCTGGACGTGAGGACACTTTAGAAGAACGGTATGCAATAAAATTGTGTTTTAAACTTGGAAAAAAGGCCACAGAAACTTATGGAATGCTTCAGACTGCTTTTGGAGCATCTTGCATGAATCGAGCATCAGTTTTTGAGTGGCATAAGAGATTCAAGGAAGGCAGGGAGTCTGTGATGGATGATGGGAGGTGTGGGAGGAGTAAGGAAGTCAATACACCAGAGTTGATTGGCCAAAGGGTTAGGGTTAGGGTTAGGGTTACTATATTGGGGTTTTAAGAGAGTTCAGGAAGATATTCTATCGGAAGAGGCCAGCACACTTCAAATCAGATCAGTGGCATTTCCACCAGTCTATTCCCTAAGCTCAGAAGCTGTTGTTATGAGACAATTGAGGAGATGAAAGAGGCTGTGACGAAGGTCATTGACATGCTCACACAAGAGGACATCCATGGGACCTTCCAGAAGTTATTAGAACGGTAGAACAAGTGCATTGCAGCCAGAGGAGATTACTTCGAAGGGGACTTGAGTTTTATGTGTGTACTATCAATAAAAGTGTCCATACAAAAAAAGTCTGGAAACTTATTTAATGATATATATATATATATATTTCTGTGTTCCCATTTGTCTTCTTTCTCTCTTTAGTAAATTCTCCTATTTTCTAATTTATTCTTTTTCCCTCTTTTTTCTTTCTTTTCTTTTGTTTAATTTTAACCATTTCAAATCCTATAAATAAGCAGAAATGCCACTATATATATATATATATATATATATAGATAGATAGATAGATAGATAGATAGATAGATAGGATGAGTACTAAGCTAGTCATTGAAAAAGTCCACAAAGTTCTCTCCTTTGTCTTTGGCTTAAGTGAATGGCACAACACTGATGCTTTTCTGTTTGATTAATTTTGGCTTCTTAAATATTTACATTCATAAAGAATTTATGTAACCAACATTTCAGTCTTGTGTGTTCTTTTATTTTCTCACCTGTTTATATTTTCTCGTAAAACCCACACTACAAAGATATGTAGCAATACAAATAAACAAATTACAGTTATATATATATATATATATAATTGTAATTTATTTGTATTGCTAATTATTTGAATTGTTCTCTTATCTTGACCAGTAGCATATATATATATATATATATATATATATATATAAAATTAACTTAAATCGCGAGTTGGAAATCTTCTACTAACATTTCACCTTATCGGATCATCAGGAAGCCTAACTCCAACTGTTGGAGTTAGGCTTCCTAATGATCCGATAAGGTGAAACTTTAGTAGAAGATTTCCAGCTCGCGATTTAAGTTAATTTTATAATTGGTTCCACTTGTGTTGAGCACTTTTGTAATTGTAGCATTGCAGGATTCGCGGAAGGTTTTTAGTTTTCTTTTGACCAACTGACTGCGTATCCCTTGATTTTTTGTCAAGGGGTCAGACGAGGTTGGCCTTTTCTTTCTTTTTGACCTATAATTTTTTTCTTTTTTCCCCGGGCAGTGATTCGAGATTGTTCCTGGCGGGTTTTTTTTTCTGGTACCATGAATGCTGGTAGATATTAGATTAGTAAATATATATATATATATATATATATATATATGTATGCTACCAGTCAAGATAAGAGAACAATTCAAATGTAGTTCTTTAATTGCCTCAGGATATATATATTTATATATGTAGTTTGCTATTTCTATAAATAAAATGTGGCTGAATATCGCTGATAGAACTATATCTAAGTCAAAATAGTGTCGACACAGAGTCTCACCTATATGATACAGTTTCTCAGCTCTGCAATCATCAGATTAGTCTGATGATTGCCTAAGTAAGAAACTGCCAGTCACTAAGTGCCATTGACTCTATGTCTACACTATTCTAATATATATATATATATATATATATATATATATCAAAATTTTCTGGTAACAGCTACTAATAAGAACTACATTTAGATTAATTCTTCTCTTGAGTTGTAGTGTGTGTGTGTGTATATATATATATATATACATATATAATAGATTTTATATATTTAATGCCATGGATGTTTGTCTGTGACCTTTGGTTTCATGAAGTTTTACAAGCAACTATCATCAGGCAGATAACAAAAGAAAATGAAGAAATTGAAAAAAATTGACTGTATTTTTAGATTTTTTCAATTTCTTCATTTTCTTTCGTTATCATTTCAGTATATTTTGCTTTGAGGTCCGTACACTTTTTCCATTGGTGTTGCAGTTCTTGGATTCCATTGTTCAAAAAAGTCAACAGATATAGCATCATCTTTTGAACTTTTCAGCCCATCCTCATTGATAGATAGATGAAAGTTATAAAACTTGTTGGTTTTATTATATTTCATGTTTGAAAAAATTTTATTGAAAGTAATAATAATTTTTTAAAAAGTTAATCAAGTGAAATTCTTGTTTTGAAAAAATAAAGAAATAAAAAGGAGAAAATAAAAAAAAACAGCTGCCCCATTACAATGCTCCTTATTATTTACTGAGTTCAAAATTGCTAAATGTTGGGCTGAAATTTTTAAATTCTTGAATATAATGAAAAAAAACAACAAATTTGTTCTTACTTTCTCCAATGCATTTTTTTTAAATTAAAACTGAAAATCAAAGACATTGAAAGAAAATAATTATCAAAATTTTCTAGAATAATAATGACTGTTTTTTCTCATTCCAGTGTTTTTAGCTTACATCTGACAGAAGACAAAATGCCAATCACTAAAATCCCTGTGGTGAATAAATTTGGGATTATATCTGAAAAGCAACGTTTAGAAATAACTGAACGTCTTTGCAGAAAAATAGTGTTTAATAATTCAGCTGTTCATCGATCATTTCTCGCTCATAAGTAAGTTTTGATTCTTTCAGTTATTACAACAATATTGGATTTATCGTCTGCTTCTTGTCTTTTTTGTGTAAAACCATTTTCTTTTAGCAAACAATATCCCACAGATGATATGAAAGATACAGACTATACAGATGATCTAGCACTTCTTGTAAATACACCTGCCTAAGGTGAATCCCTATTGCATAGCCTGGAGCATGCAGAAGAAGGCATTGGCTTTTACATGAAGGCACATAAAACAGAGTTCATGTGTTATAAGCAAAAAGGAGCCAACTCCACTTTAAGTGACAAGCCTCTGAAATTAGTAGACCTGTAAACATACCTTGGCAGCAATATCTCATCTACTGAAAATGATGTCAACATATGAATAGTGAAGGCATGGACTGCTATTGACAGGTTATCAATCATATGGAAATCTGATCTCTCTAATAAGATAAAACAGGATTACTTCCAAGCTATGACTGTGACAGTACTACTGTATGCATGCACCACACAGCTGCTAACAAAATGCATGGAGAAAAAGCTAGATGAGAACTACACAAGAATACTACATGCTGTTTTGAACAAATCCTGGAAGCAACACACCTCAAAGCAACAGCTGTACAGTCACCTGCCTCCCATCTCACAAACTACCCAAGTAAAATGAACAAATCATGTAGGGCACTGTTGGTGAAGCAAGAACAAACTTATGTTACATTCTCCTATGGACTCCTACACATGGATGCACCAGCCAACCAGCAAAAACTTACATCCACCTGCTCTGTTTAGACACTGAATGCCATCAAGAGGACTTGCCAAGAGCAATGGTTGATAGGGATGGATGGCAAGAAAGAGTCAAGGGAATTGCATGACTTGATGATTTCATTTATTTAATAATCTTCCTGTTTTTGTTTCTTTTTTCTGCTTGTTGAATTGATTACTATGAAGATATTGTTTGAAAGAAATGTTGTAACGTAGCTGGAAACAGAGAAAGACTCATCAGCAGCAGTGTGGTTATCATAAGATGTTTTCTTATCGGTTACATAAGGGATTCCTATAGATAACATGCTGGGTACACAAATATGAGGACACATTCATTGTAAAGAGAGAATTCATCACCAAAGGGACATCTCATCATAGTTATCAGGGATTCATCATTGCTTTGAGAGGACATGTTGACATGGGAACTTCCAAATCATTGGAGAATATATCATCTTTCTTGTTGGAAAAGTTTTCATCTTTTATGAGAGACATTATTGTGGTATTTCGTAAAGGAATGTTCGAAGAATCTTATTTTCATTGGAGAAAGCAATCAAATACAAGTAAAGACAATTATACGCACTTATGAATATAATAGCCCTTTTTATTAACAGGTGTGTGTGTGTGTGTGTGTGTGTGTGTGTGTGTGTGTGTGTGTGTGTGTGTGTGTATTTTTTTTTACAATAAAATAAGATAATAACAAAACCAATCTCCAAACTCCACAGGTGACTATTCAATACATCTTGACATATAGAATAATAACAATCTCTCCTGAGGATTAAATAACATGGAACTATGAGTCATGAGTTTTTAACCTGTTTTTTATTATCTTATTTTATATTTGAGTAGAGTGTTCACCAATGGTCTGGGAAACCAGGGTTCAATCCCAGGTCGAGTCATACCAAAGACTCAAAAAATAATACTTGATGTCTCCTTGCTTAACACTCAGCATTATAAGGTATCGATCAAGGGTAAAATGGAACAATACCAGGGAACAGAGTAGGGCCCTCTCCTACACCTCAGTGTGATAGCTATTGAAAAGGGAGCTTTCGGGTCACCCTCGAATAAGGTCACCAATTCAACTTATTTATTTTATATTTGAAATGTATTGTGATATTGCTTTGCATGTAAAGATTTTCCAGATCAAAAACACTTTTACCATTCAGTTTTGATCATAACTAGCTCATTGGCCAAATGGGTAGAATGTTTGCCATTGACCTAGGAGACCTGGGTTCAACTCCAGGTCAAGTCATACCGAAGACTCAAAAAATGCTACTTGATGCCACCTTGTTTGACACGCAGCATTATAAGATGTGGATCAAGAGTAAAGTGGGGCAATCTAGGGAAAGGAGTTATGCCCTCCCCTACACCTCGGTGCAGTAGCTATTGAAAAGGAAGTCTTCAGGTTGCCCTCGACTATACTTAGCCAACTTTATATATATATGGAAGTGTATAAAACATTCAGTATATTTGGTCAGAGAGAGAATACCAACAATTTTTTTTATTTTCTAAGTCTCAGAGTCATTGTTCATTATATATATGGATATATATATATATATATATACTACATAGTAGTGTCTGTGACCTTGGGTTTCATGCATTTTGTATTCGTCAGACAGCGTAAAGATTTTTAAAAAACAATTAATGATTTAGTATACATATAAATGCTCTGTCATTGATATTGAGCACTATTTAACAATACTGCAACATTTGGTCCTCCATTAGCCCACCAACTGTAAGAAACGTAAACCTCTTTTATATAGATATACATATATATACACACATGCTCACAGAGGGTGTGATGGATAAATTGTTACTATTTTAAATTATTAATTAAACATCATGTTTTATTTGTTTCAAATTTTGTATTCTGTGCAGCAAACTAGGGTCAGTTGGTCATTGTCTGTAAGGAAAGCAGCACATTGACATAATTAATTCCTCCAAAAATTTAGAAATAGCATGCTGTACTGCTTGGCATTCACACTGGAAACACTAATATGAAGATTTCTGGGTGTTTGAGTGTCAAACTGAGAACAGATTCATATTCATATTGATGTAAATCAAACACTCAGTCTACATCATGATGTTTGGTGTGGTCATTAACGATGGTGATGTTATACCTCCATTCATTTGCCCACATAGACTCAGAGGCCTACATCAAGTGCCTAGAGAAAGTAGTGCTGTCATGGATCAAGAAGGTGGTTACTGAATGACAACTGACTCATCACACCTTGTATATATGAGGGTCATTCAAAAAGTTCTAAGTCTTATTCAGATTTTAGATTTGTTGTACACCTTTACCTCATATGCACTTTGCCTGCACAGAAATTAAAACAGAAATTTGAATTAGTTTTTTTAGTTTTAGAAAAAGTGATAGTGTGTTGCCATAAAAATATTCAGCTATGGTTCTTCTTTTTGGGTTAGGCTTAAAACCTTTTCAACGACCCTCATATATATATATATATATATATATAATGATTGAACATAATTTTTAGTTGATTCTTTTATGGCTTATCAACTGTTTAAACAAAATTTTGTTTTCAGAAAATCTTTTCTCCTTATGATGACTTAAGTTCAGAACTAGTTGAGGACAACTAAAAAAATATCCACAGAGAAATATTAATATTTGTTTTATGATTTTTGTTCATATCTCTCTACCTCCCTCTCTCTGGTGTGAGTGTGTGTGTGTGTATATATATATATATATATATATATATATATATATATATATATATACGAAATTATGAAATTTTATATATATATATATATATATATATATATATAATTTCATAAATGGCAGTAACTTGACATTTTCACAGCAATCAGATTCCATTCTTAATCTGACTACCTCTCAGAACTATATCAAAAGTTGTTAATAATTTAATTTCATTTTCTTTCTAAAACAAACACAAATTCCACTGAAATATAAAAGTTGCATGTGCTGTTATATTTCTGAGTCATGATATTAAGTATTCTGAAATTGTACCATGAACCTTGAAAGAAATGTTAATCTTCTTCAAAATTGTACTCTTGGAATTCCACACTATTTCAGCCTGTTGTCTTTTGGTCAATGCACTTTTGAAACTCTTCCAGCAGTTTTTGATGAAACACAGAATTATGCAAGTGCAACACATCAGATCCAATTCCATGTGATTTTTTTCTTGTTGTCTAAACTGAAAATTCCTCTCAGGGAAAAATATTTGAGAGCATTCAAAGAAATGCAACTTTGCAGAGAAGTTTCAGAGGTGCTTCAACCAATGGAAAATTTGCTGGAATAGACTGAGTTGTATGCCAAGGGGACTATTTTGAAAATAATGAACATTTCATTTGTTGTTCCTTTTTATCTTGATAAATACAACTTCAATGTTAATAGTCTTTGAACACACCTCACATAATACTGCTTCTGTCCTGCAATGGATGCTATATTTACTATAAGAAATATATAGAGAAATGTACCAACTATTGTGGCATGAAAATGATTTCATTCGTTGTTCAATTCTGTCTTGTGAATACAACTTGAATGTTGATATTTATTAAGCACATTGTATTTTTTTTTTCCGTCAGAAATCCTTTAGAAGTGACAGAAGAATTTGTGCAGCATTATAATGGTGCTGCCAGTGAATCAGAACAACAAAAGTACCAAACTTTGGCCCTCAAGATGCTGGCAAGAATTAAAGTAAATGATACAATTCCTTTTTCTATTCAATTATTCCCAGATATTTTTTATTCCTTTTGAGATGAAAATCATTAATCAGTATTATTAATTTTTATTTTTATTTTCATTTACTTCATCTTTTTATTTCCAAATGCATTTTTATTGTTAAAATTATTTCAATCATATTTTTATAATAAAAATCATTTCAATTATATTTTTGTTATAAAAATCCTTTCAAATGTATTTTTATAATAAAACTCATTTCCCCCTTGTTGGCTGGGGTCGTAGAATACACCAACTGCACCTGTGCTAAGGAAGTAAGACCCTCCCACCCCAACAAGTGTCCTGGGTATGACACTAAACCATCTGATGCTGGGGAATGTGGGGTATCCCTTCATTGTTATTACTCCCAGGTCTACTCTAACTAAGAGTGGTGTAGTACCTGTTAGGGCCCTGTTTATTATTCAAGAAGATCTATTTAATCATTTTCTATATTTAAAACTATTTCACTGTGTACTAATAAATGATTGATATCAAGTAGAAGTATTTATAATTAGTAGTGTTAAATAGCAATATTTGGAACCATTTAACTGTGGGCAAATAAAATTATTAGTGTTCGATAGCAATACCAGAAACCATTTAACTTTGTGTAAATGAAAGATTAATATTAAATAGAATTATTAATGCGAACAATACTCAAAACTATTTAACTGTGTGCAAACAAAGGATTCATATCAAATAGTATTATTAGTGTTAGATAGGAATACTTGAAACAGTTTAACTGTGTGCCGACAAATAATTAATATTAGATAGAATTATTAGCATTATGTACCCGTACTTGAAACCATTTAACTGTGACACAAACAAATGAGCTCAGGATAGTTTTAAAATAATATTACCTATAAATTATTTGTTTACAAATCACACACACACACACACACACATATATATATATATATATATATAATTTGTATATGCATAAACATGATTTAGCATTAAATAATCCACCAAAAGTTGATATGCCATAAAACACAACCAAGTAAAAATCATTTCCATTGCATTTTTATAATAAAAATCACTTCAATTACATTTCTATTGTAAAAATCATTTCCAATGCTCTCTCTTCTTCATTACTTGAAGAGTCAAAATTAGCTGCAAGTGTGAGAGATAGATAGAGATGGAGGACTCAGACACAGACAGAGGACTGCTATATTGACCATATTCAGCGCTCCACTCAATGCTTCTTCTGCTTTTCTTCCAGGGGCCTCTGACTTCACTGCCCTTCTTCCTGACTGACTGTTCTGTCTGTGGCTACCTGTGTATGTATAATCTCATAACACCTACGCATTCCAGTTACCCTTCTGGCTGCCAACCCCTGTGACCTGCTTCCAGTGTTCTCTTGTTTACACAGTTGGAATATCCGATTTTAGAAATCCCTAATTGAAGGGTCTGTCAAAGGTCAATATGCAACACACAGCCTCAGAATCCACACTTTTAGGCTTACCTGACCTTGCCTGATTATCAAAGCTCTTGCAACCTGAGTGAAATTTCTTGAACCATCTGGTTACTCTACTGTGATCAAGTGCACCTTTACTTTTCATATAACAAAAGGTTTTTGGTTGCTTCCATTGCAATCTGGCCCAGTTTGTACACATAAAGCATAAGTTCCCAAATTAGACTGCATTACACATTTATCTGTGCAGCTTTCAAATCACACACAGAGTGAAGAAATGCACAACATGTCAGCACACCAACTACCACAATACTACCAATCGCAACACGTAGTTTCCACAGCTTGAACTGCTTCTGTCACAAACTTACACATAGCAAACTGTTGCAAAACTTTTGACTCACACTAGTAATTATAATTCTATAAATTTATTGTTCTTTAAGTTTATTAGTTTTCCTTTTTTCAAATTCTTAAAATTTTATATATATCTTGAGGAGGATATATATATATATATATATATGGTGTGGGTGTGTGTGTTAATTTTGATTTTAACTTGTATTTACTTCATCTTCCTAATTTAGGTTATTTTTTTTCATTGCAATTCAATTTAGTTTTTATTTCCACAAGAGACAACAATAAAGGATAAGCTCTAGGTGTGGTATGATTGAAAAAGCAAATAAAATTAAGAAAATGATTTTAATGATATTCCCATACATTTTATATTACATTGATTCAGTTTGCAAAAACTTATTCATCTTTCTCATAATTCCATCTTCTTTATAATTAATTTATATAAAAGATAAACTGAAAATATATCTACTGGAATGTTCTAAAGGTTCTTGGCCTCTTAACCCTTCTAAAAAAAAAAGAATTAAAGAAAAGGGTATTTCCTTCTTCTTCTTCTTCTTTTGAGAGTTATTCACACCAACATTAGCTGATGGTCTTCCCCTGGAGTTTGAATGACAGCAAGTCTCCTCAAGTCTCCAGGACTCTTCTCAGTATTCTAGTCAATCTTAATAATGTTGTAGTTTGGATGGTCTCCACTTGTCCTCTCATTTCCAAATCTTTCAGTCCCTTTATCAATCCTTTGGTGACTATACTAAATGTACTGATTACAATTGGTATCACTATCAACATCCTTTCTGAGATGTAAGGTCTTATGCATCATGATGAGTTTTCTTGTTCTCTGATCTATTTAGTGAAGTTCTTCCCTCATCCACTTCAAGAATGGTCCCAAGTATCTTACAAGAAGGACAGCCCTGGTGTTTACCTCTTTGATAAGATTTCTGCTCTATAGTTTGGTTTTGAGTAGTTTTCTCATTCTCCTGAGATATTCTCTTTGAATTTTTTTTCATCTCCACTTGTTTGATGGTGTCCACTTCCAATATTCCTGACTACTTGTAATTTCCCTTTTTTCCAAGGGTTCTGATATTTTCTTGATTTGGTAGTTCTATTCCTTCTGTCATGTCTCGTTTCCCACTTCTCATCATTTTTCTATGCCAAATTCCATCTCTATGTCCTGACTGAATATTCTAACTGCCCGTGTTAGGGTTTCCAATTCTCTTTCATTTTTGGCCAACCACTGAAGTATAAGTGACAGCAAGCCCCCTCAGGACTCTTCTAAGTATCCTAGGTGGATATATCTGTGTTCTAGATAGTTTCAATTCTTCCTCAGATTTTCTGTTTCCCAGTCTCTTTTCCAGACCTTTGCTGATATTAACATCACTATCAGACATTCCACAGTTTTTTCAGCTCTCTGGCAAGATTCAAGTATTAGTCTATCTTTCTTTTTTTTTTCATTTTCATTCGGTAGTCCGCTAAAACAGCAAAATCGACCAGATGACTAGTTCTTTTCTTCCTATTAATTAACACGAACATCTAGTCTTCCAGATGAGGTTGAGTGATCTATTTGTATCTCACAATCCCAGAGAATTTTATGCATTTCTTGGGACAAATTCTGGTTTGTGCATATACCATTTGTCAGCATGATCAAATTTTTAATCTCTTGCACAATTCTCAATAGATCATCTTTCCCACCCAGTCATGCCTAGACTTGTATTCTTTTTTGTCAGTTTGTTGCAGCCACTTATTATGTGATTTATAGTTTTGATTATAATTTTATAAATTTATAATTTCTTTACTTTTATATTTTTGGATTTTATTATTATAATCTTCTATATATCTTGGGAGAAGGAACAATTTCTACAGGGAGCTATCCGTTGATCCTAAACAAAAATACCTGTTTTGTAATACTTTGATTCTATTGGGAATACACAGATACTACACTCTGATCCTAGGTAGAAGTACTGATCTATACTTAAATAATCTTGTAATTTTGATTGGAACTATGCTAATCTGATATTATTTACATTGTCTAATGAATGAAAATTACAAATCATTTGTCTTTCAATAACTTCCAAATTTGTATTTTTATGTTACAGCGTCGAGTTGGCCTGAATACTTTTGGTATCGGCAAACACGTGAACATTCCAGTTGCTTGGACAGAATTGGCTCAGTTAATTGAATGTAGAGGAACCATTCATGATGGTAAGAAAATAGATGAAGATCTAAACATCAGCATTTAAGAAAAAATGATGAATGCAAAATTAACAATGAAGTACAAAATTTCAACTATTTAATGAAAAAAAACGTAAAACAAAGATAGAATACCATCCCAAAATTCCCAAACTCTACGATTTACAAAAAACATACAAACCTAACATTCCAATACGACTTATTGTATCTGCTATTGAGAGTACCCCTCACAAATTATTACAACAATGTATTGAAAGCACTTTGATTCATAAATTCCCCTCAGTCAATCTATGTCCAGGTTTTTGCAACATACAATATTCATAGAACACAGAACATTAAAAGACATAAATGACCAAAAATAAATAAATTTCACTCAAATGTCTTTTTAAGAACAAAGCTACTTTTAATGTAGATTCATTTTTGGTAAGAAAATCAAAGCTTAAAAAGTCATAAACACAATTTCAACCATTTTTTACGACCACATTTTAATGATTGACATTCCTTATTACATTGCCATGACAACACTGTAGATAGTTTGGTGTTCTCTGATATTCATTCCTAAAATTTTAGATTAATTTAAATTCTGATGAAGCCCATAAATGGTGAAATGTTATGAAAAATACTCAAACTTTGGTTTTCATGCCATTTTTTAAAAAATTCAGTTGAACATTTTATCTACATGTATATTTTTGTATTTATATACATATACATTTATTAACATTATAGTTTGCTATATTTATGAATATAGAGTGCTCAATATTTGTTATAGAGCATATATAAGTTAGGATAGCATAGACACATGCAAGAATTGGTCTGATAATTACATAGGCAAGAAACTGTCACCAAGTACCGTTGACTCTGTCTACACTATTCTAACTTAGATCTATATATGTAGTAAATTATAAGTAGGCAATGAAATGACATTTTTTAAAGGAAATAGTATTTGTAATATTCAAAATATGATATATATATATATATATATATATATATATATATATATATATATACATATCAAATATTTGAATTAGGAACTCTTGAAGTCCATTAATCGAAGTTTGATATGGAAGACACAATCATCGGTCAGAAATACTAGAGTGAGTCAAAAGTTTTGCAATATTTTAGTATGTGCTATTTTGGGGCACTTGTATCTGTGTCTGAAAACAGTTCAAACAAGAAAAGGTACCCTATGTTCTTGGTAGTATCATGGTAGTTGGTGTGCTGACACATTCTCTGTGTATTCTGAATGCTGCACTGTTGAACATGCAACATAGTACGGATTTGTGAACTTTTGCTTTATGAGTTCAAACCGGGCCATAATCCTGTGGAAGCAACCAAAAGCATTTGTTGTACAAAAAGTGAGAGCACAGCTGATCACGGTAACCAGAGGCTTCATGAAATTCTCCTTGTGTTCCAAAATCTTCAACAATCAGGCAAGGTCAGGTCGACCAAAAAGTGTAGATTCCAAGACCATGTTCCAAGCCATAGAAGCAAACCTAGCAAGTTGCACTTGGTCAATATCAGGCGAGCTCGACATCTCACAGTCTAGTGTGGTTTGTTGCAATGTGACAGAGAGAACGTCCCCCTCTCCCAGGTGGATTAGTTAATTAACAATTCTAAGGGATTAGAATGAATTAGTTAATTAAATGGATAAAAGGATAGATTTGGAAATAAGTTTGTTTTTCTATAATAGAGAAAATTTCTGTTTTTTTTTATTTTTATCATTTTATTTTCTATCTTATTTTATTTGTTTATTTTTTTTTTTGCTGACATTCCTGGAATTGAGTCTTTAGTAAGTAAGGTGATGGTTCGGGGAGTGGAGAGATGGATTCGTTGATAGAATCCTGTTTTAAAAGGTTTAATGAAATCTTGAGTGGTCTAAAGTATTCCTGATGTAAGAAAGAGGAGATGAGATAAGTGGATTTTATCGATTTAATAATAATTGCCTGGACAGTGAGCATCCTGAATTCGTTTTTAGTATCTGCCAAAAAACGGCCATCTGGAATTTTTAAAAGATATACGAAATATCAGTCGTCCAGGCAATTTACATACCATTATTCAT
The DNA here is from genome assembly GCA_963585895.1 of Sepioteuthis lessoniana. NCBI lineage: Eukaryota > Metazoa > Mollusca > Cephalopoda > Myopsida > Loliginidae > Sepioteuthis > Sepioteuthis lessoniana. The sequence continues at coordinate 106,598 of CAUZXS010005927.1, forward strand.
GGGCATAACCAAAAATTGTCGAGACCCCGCCTCTGATTTATATAAGCAGTGTGCAGCGCCCATTCAGCATTAGAAGTTGAAGTCGGGGGTCAGTTCAGAGCCCATTCAGAGTTGAGGATTAGCCCCAGAGTTGCGGGCAAAGTCAAGAATAGTTCAGAACTCAGAGTTGAAAGTTCGAAGCGAGAGTTCGATGAGACAGAACAACTTTGTAAATTGTGCCTGACCCAATCATAACCAACGGTTAAACATAGGAACTTTGCAAATCCCAATCATTATGTCACAAAAGCCGAGATAAACAAACTTTTAAAAGTAACCAAGAATCATTAATTGCCTCTCTTACCCCCTCTTTGTAATCTCTCTATCGCTTTCCAAATGAACGGATAAGTTTCATGTGACCCTTTCCTTTTGTATTCTACACTTTTATGTAAATTCTTCTATAGTGAGATAAAGACAATAGCTTTGAGAAAGTTGTATTATACAAAAATTGAAAGTGTTGCTTTTCTTTTTTTTTGTGTTTTTTTGTTAATCGCGACAGGAACTATTTTCCCCATAAACAGTGATTTTTCTTTGGCATAGATTCCAGCCAAAATTAGATCGACTCCCATAGTTGAAACGGTCTGAGGAGACTACAATACTGCTATTCGGATCAAAAATTCACAACGTGGTGAATGGTGGCAGTTACTTCATATTCAACAAAGGGAGCCGTGTGATTTTGATTTTGGTGAAAATTCCCAGGCTAAGCTAGACATAACGGTCAGTGGCTGGATGCTACGTCAGAGATTCATGACCTTCGCAAAAGCATTTGGAGCTGACGTTAACAAAATATTGCAAAATTTTTTACTCATCCTTGTATATATATATATATATATATATAAGAAGAAATGAAATATAATTCAAAATACTAAACTAAACTTGTTTTGTTCTAAGATACTTCCTTTCTTTCCAGTGCCCCTAACTTTAATCCTAGATCAACATCATGAGTAGCTTTAGAATACTTTCACTTTCACTTTATTTAAGATTCAAGTAGAGATATCTCTCACCATGTCTGATATTGAGATCTTTTGACAACATTGTTTGCTTCAAATGTTTTTTCATTTGGCCTTAAAATTTTCATTTCCCACAAATTAACTGAAGATCAATTTAAAGCAAATTACCAGTCTTTTCTTTTTTTTCTTTTTCTTTCCAGAATGTCTTAACTGTTTATTATTATCTCTAAATCAAGCACCCCTTCACCCAAACCAAGTTGAGTCTTTATTTTTTCTTGCTGAATCTCTCCTCTTCTTGTTGAGGACAGAATCTCTACAACAGCCATTCCTACGAAGCACAGAAATCAAACTACTCAAGGTAATTTCAAATAACAGCAAATTTCTCTGCTTTCAATCGTCTTGTGAACCAAAGAAAAATGTTTGTCACTTGTTTCTTTACAAAGTGTTGCATTGTTGTGGGGTGGGGTGCTCAATGTATTATCAAACATGTCAAAGAAAGAATGAGACAAATCTTCTAGATTCATCTTCATTGGAATGGAATTGGTTTGAAAAAGGTAGTGTGTGAATTTTTGCACGTTCAGGGAGATAATCCTTTCTATCCAAAACAAAGGTAGGTAATTATTATTATCATCAAAGCATACTGACAACAGGGATTCCTTTGATTCTCTGTTGCCATCCATCCCTATCAGCCATCACTCTAAATGTCATCCAGTATCTGCACAGAACCTGATGAATGTAAGTTTTTGCTGAACGGCCAACACTGGTACATCTAGATGTAGAAGTCTATTGGAGAATATCACTTATGAGTTCATTCTTACTTCACCAGCTGTGTTCTACTCATCTTACTTGGATGGTTTGTGAGATGGGAGGTAGGTTGTAATACAGCTGCTGTTTTATCGGGTGCTGCTCTCTGGATTCAAAAAAGCACACAGTATCCTTGTGTAGTTGCCATCTAGCTTATTCTCCAGGCACTTCATTGAAGTCTAAGTAGTACAACCATACAGTAGTACTGATATGGTTACAGCTTGGAAGAATTTCCATTTAATTTTATCAGAGAGATCTGATTTCTGTGTGGTCAATAACCTGTCAATAGCAGTCTATGCTTTTCCTATGTTTATGTTGACATTGCTTTCAGTAGATGAGATATTGCTGCCAAGGTATATGAACTAATCTACTAATTTCAGAGGTTCACCATTTAATGAGATACTATCTTGATAAAAACTCATGAATTCTATTTTATCTAAGTCACATAGAGACCAATGCCTCTTGCTGTCTGCTCCAGGCTCTGTAGAAGAGGTTTATCTTCAGCAGGTGTATTTGCAAGATGCACGGAAATCATAGTTATTGGATAACTGCAGTGATTTTGATTAGAATTCATCCGCCATTTAGTTAAACTGAGAAAAGTTCAATGGAAGAAATCATGTCTTGTCAGGTTTTTTGAATCTATTACTCAATGTGTTTTTGTATGAACAATGAAACAGAGAGAATTACTTCTACTTGGATCACAGTTGAATTTATTCAAGTAAAAAACCTCTATGAAAAATGGTCTGTATTCTTTGCATGAGTAGTAGAATAATGAACAAAAAAAAAATAGATGGCAAATTTTGGAGGAAAATATTGATTGATGAATGATGGCTGTTCAATTTTGCGATATCATGAAGTGACAGTCCACAGTAATTGTATGGCACAATTTGACCTTTGTCAAAATCAGACAACTGCTTCCAAGCCATTAGCAAAGGACTAATCACAAATTGTGATATCAAATAAAGGAAAAGAAAATTCTAAGAAATTTTCAATTTTTTTGGTATTTTTGAGAATTTTCTTTTTAGAAAATTCTGACTTTTCACTACAACTAAGAGAAATTTGACAATAATCAAGGAAAATAATCACTTCCTAACCAGGCCATTGGCCTAATAAGTAGAGTGTTTGCCAATGGTCTGGGAGACCGGGGTTCAATCCCAGGTCAAGTCATACCAAAAACTCAAAAAATAGTACTTGATACTGCCTTGCATAACACTCAGTATTATAAGGTATGGATCAAGGGTAAAGTGGAGCAATCCAAGGAATGGAGTAGCACATTCCCTTACACTTCGGTGTAGTAGGTAATGAAAAGGGAGCCTTCAGGTTGCCCTCATCTAAGGTCGCCAACTTAAGTATATCTAAGCCATTGAAGTTGATGTCAATAATAAAACATAGTTCAGTTTTTCACTATCTGTTTGTTTTTTTGTTGTTTTTTTGTCTAATATTCTTCATAGTATTTTTAACTTTTATATGTTGATAGGTGTGCCAGTTACTTTTTACTCGCCTATATTTCCATAAAATGGCCAATCATCTTCAGAGCTGTGAGGATTTTAAAAACAAACTCTCTTGCTATTTACAAGGTGAGGAAAGTAATTTTTTCTTTAAAAAAACATTTGTCAATCATCAATTTTGACTCATACTATGTTTCATCCCCAAAAGGAAAGGGACATTTTGGGGTTTAAGTTTGCTGTTAGTATTGGTGTGTGTGTGTATGTTTTCACATATAAAACAATTACACTGATTTACAAAAATAAATTTTTGGTCTGAAGCAAGAATGGGGATAGGTGTTTTTTGTCAATTTGGGTGTGCTGAATTCAAATTTATAAATAGTTTTGCTCTATCACCTCTAGTTTTCTGGCTTTTAAATAGTCTCATTTTAGTATAAACAGAGAATATATGTGCATATTTCAAGAGTTGCAGCAGCTTATAACAGATAAAACAGGATAGATAAAGAACACTGATTGAATCAATATACTTGAATGACACAATTCATAGTACCACAGACAGTCAAAAGTGTGTTTTCTTAGAAGATCTGGTGTATTTTGCCTCCGGGATGTCACGCAAGATCATCCAGCAAAAGTCTCCCATCATTCCAGGGTTCCATTTGCCTTGATAGTTGCTCTCCATCTTCGTAATGTCTTGGTAGAATCTTTCTCCATGCTCATCACTTACTGCTCCAAGGTTTGGCAGGAAGAAGTTGAGGTGGGAATGGAGAAAATGAATCTTGAGTGACATTCGGCACCCCATATCCTCGTAAGACTTTAGCAACTTCTCAATACAGGCTTGGTAATCTGGTACACGTGTGTTACCAAGGAAGCCACTACAGAGTGACTTGAATGCTTCCCATGCTCTCAGTTCCTTTAAGTTAAGAAGCTCCCCAAAATCAGTATCCTTCAGCACTTCTCGGATATGAGGTCCGACAAAGATGCCCTCTTTGAGCTTAGCAGCACTAAGACCTGGGAAGACAGTAGACAAGTGTTGGAATACAGCACCATTTTTCTGCAACGCCTTCACGAAATTCTTCATCAAACCAAGCTTGATGTGAAGAGGAGGAAGAAGCACCTTATTCATGTCCAGCAGAGGATTCTCCTTGAGGCTGTGTTCGACAGGAACAAAAGTGCTTCTATACCCCCAGTCTTTCTGCTTGTAATGCTGGGATACAGCTCGACTATCCCAGAGACAGAGAAAACAACAGTACTTTGTGAAGCCCACTTGCATACCCATAAGAAAACCAATGACCTTATTTGTTCCGATTCCTGAAACTGGTGATCCTTTCATCTTCCTGGACTAGGTTCCACTGTTTAAGCCGAGAAGCCAAGAGCTCTGACTGCTGTTTTCACAGATACAAATCAAGAGCAAGATCATTCAGGTCTTCTTGCGTGATCCAGTGTGGCTCATTGCCACTTGTTCCTGAATATGTAGACTCAATATCTTCCAAAGATATTGACTCGGCAGAATCCTCCCTTGACGGCATTTCTTCATCTGATGAGAAAAGAAGATCCTTATTTACTGGAGGTGTGAGTACAGGAAGATCATCTGAATGGGGAACGGGTCTCATAGCAGATCAAAGGTTGGGGTATTTGATCTTTTTCCTAGAAGATGCATTGAAACCAGTTATATTAGTTAAACAAAAATAACAATATTCTGCGTGGTTTCGCGGGTCTCTCCAAACCATTGGGACTGCAAAGCTGAAAGCTGCTTTCTTGCCATTAAACCATGCAGTTAGTCCATTGTAGCAGGGTTTACAACAGATGTGTGGAGCCCAAGACTTGTCCTGATCACCAATTTTACAGTCAAAATAGTGAAAGTAGGTAGTTCTGAGGAGGGAAGTGATGGTTTGATGCTGTGCAACTGTTGTGAAATCCCCACACACGTAGCAAAAAGAATTGGCCTTGTTGAGGTATCCTCAACATTTTGACGTGCTTGAAGCCATTGGAGAATCTGAAAATATAACAAAGTAAAACTAAATGTGCATTTGAAAATGTAATACTAATATTTAGTAACCCAAAAGAAGTGTAACACGATAGTTGAGGGACACCAACCTCCTGCGCCGCCTGCAAGACAACCTCTTCCAATGACTGCTAGAGTGTGGATGGAGACCTGCTGCCTTAACTGTCAAAATCCGTCTTGATATATAACTATATATACATATATATATATATATATAAAATGTAATGCTATCACTTACATTTAGTGCATAATAACTAAAAAATAAACCATAAGTCTCACAATATTAGAATTAACCCTGAATTCATATATGCCTTTATGTACTGTATATGCACAAAATGCACACTATGCATATCTAAAAAACTAGAGGTGATGAGTAAAAACGGATTTCAAATTTGAATTTAGCACCCTCAAATTAGGTAAAAACGGGTCTTTTTGTGCTTGCCTCAATTTCTTTGTAAACCAGTGTTATTAAATGAAGAAGCAACAAAAACTTAGTGTTTTTTTTACAGACCATTTATTCCTTTTTTAACAGGTTCAAGGGAAACACAATTCTTAATGTCTTTTTTAAATGCCCATTACCTTTTGCTGTATAAGCAGAGGGCCAGAAGTAAGTTTAGGATAATAAGAATGGTCAAGCTCAAATCAGCCTTGTGATGAGTTAGGAAAAACCAATAGCAAAAGTTGTACTTACTTCATAGTCGCTTGATAGAAGTTCTCAGAAACATGTTCACTTGCAATGCATTGGGATGTGAAAAACAGTGTTTATCTCCTTTGCAGAAGTGAGATCATAAAAAGGAACAGATAACCAAAAAAACCTTTCTAGGAAAAATCTATTTATTTTTGTTTTAATTCTTTATTGTTATTTTATTTATTTTATCTCATCTTATTTTTTCACAGAGTTAGGAGTTTGAATCTCACTGCGTGCTTTTCCTGTATTATTTCCAGTCTCTGCTGTCTTCTCATTGTCATAGATTGAGGGCCAAAGAGAATTGCAATAAAGAAGCAACTAAAAATTAAAAGATGAAAGAAATCAAAATCAATCAAAATTAATGGTTGACAATACTTCATCTAAAAAATATAATATCCGACTAATTCGACTGAAAGGTTCACTTAGTGTTATAGTTTTCATTGTAGGAAATTCAAATCACCAGAGTTCAAATCCTGGATGGGTTTGTTTGCATTTCATTTTGCATGAATTTCTTTGGGAAAGCCATGAATCCATCTCTTCTCACCTTTCAGCTATGGGTAAATAGTAGGACATATTGGACTCTTTAGATTTTTTAGGCAATCAGTCTAGTAAAAAGAAAACTGAATTCAAACCAGTTGTCATCATCATCATATCGTGCTGGCAGCACGGATATCCCTGACCCTCTCTCGCCACTCCTCCCTATCGTTCATCGCCCTAGGTAGGTCTTCAGGACAACAACCTGTATCCTCACATAGCTGCTGAATGTACGTTCGTGCTGGTCGTCCTGCTTTTGCGCGGCCATGTGTGGGGATCCATAAGAGTACATCTCTTATGAGTTCATCTCTGCTTCTCCAGCAATGTCCTGCATGTCTGGTTCGTCTAACTTGAATAGTTTTCGTGATAGGGGGCAGGTGGCCGTACAGTTGGTGTCTTGTGGGATGTTGCTGCCAGGACTTGTTCAGGATTGCACGTAGCATTCTTGTGTAATTGCCATCTAGTTTCTTCTCCAGCCGTTTTGTTAGCGTCCATGTAGTGCATCCATATAGCAGTATCGATGTGACCGCTGCCTGGAAGAAACTGCATTTCATTTTATCGGTTAGGTCTGATTTCCATATAGTCGATAGCCTATTGATAGCTGTCCATGCTTTCGTTAACCTCGTTTCGATGTCCTTTTCGGTTGATTCGACGCTGCTTCCTAGGTACGTGAATTTGTCTACTAGTTTAAGAGGGGTTCCTTCTAGAGTAGAGATGTCCCCCGTTTGGTTATAGCACATATATTCCGTTTTGTGTGCATTAACATGGAGGCCTATGCTTGCTGCTGCTCGTTCCAAACTATGCAGAAGAGTTTCGGCTTGGTCAGGTGTATTTGCCAGTATCGCTATGTCATCGGCGTAGTCGGCGTCGGTAATTGTTGTTGCGGGGTATCTTCTGCTTCTTTTCTTCGTCAGTTCGAAGCCATTCTCTTTGATTTTGTCAATCGATGTTCTAAGTACGTAGTCTAGACAAATGATAAAGAGGTACGGAGCCAGCGTGTCCCCTTGTAGTACTCCTGCTACAATGTCGAAGTATTCTGTGTCTCCATCCGGTGATCCTACTTTTACTTTAGTGTTTCTATAGAGAATCGTTATTGCCGCTACGGTTTCTTTAGGTATGCCATACGCTAGTAGGATTTGTTCCATTTTTCCTCTGTGAATGGAGTCGAAAGCCTTGGTAAAGTCGACAAATATTAATGTCGCTTGTAGGTTCTTTGCCCGTACACCTTCAAGGATTCTGCGGATGGTTAATATTTGTGAGGTCGTGGATCTATTTCTTCGGAAGCCATTTTGGTTTTTTCTAAGTATGTCGTCTATTTTGGGTTCTATTCGGTTTCGTAGTAGGGCATTGTAGATTTTGGCAGCTATGGATGTAAGTGTTATGCCTCGGTAGTTTTTGGCTAATCCTAGGTCCCCCTTTTTAGGGAAGGGGAGTATGCATCCCTTCATCCATCTATCTATCGGATTTTGATTGTATACTGCGTTGCAGTGTCGGAGCAGTATGTCGTCGAATTGTCTGGTCTTCCATACTTCCGGGGGAATTTCGTCCAGCCCTGCAGCTTTCCTATTTTTAATTTTTCTGAGAACCGAGTCGAGTTCTTCTTGTGTGAACGGTCCAAGTTTAATGTCTAATTGTTTGCTAATTATTCTGGTGATTGGTTCATGCGTTATTTTTGGTGGGTTTCCAAGTAAGTTTTCGAAGTGCTGTTTCCACAGTTTTATTCTTTCTTGTTGGTTTGCTGCTTTAAGTTTTGCTTTGGCTGTATTCTTTCTTCTGCTCACTTCATTTATTGTTTGCCAGGCAATTCTAGATTGTCTATCTTCCACCGAGTCTCTAATCTTATCTATCTGATTTTGAATGTATTCTGTCTGTTCCTTTATATATATGCCTGCTAATTGATATTGTGCCGATTTTAGTTTTAAGGCATTTGTGTTTGTTGGGTTTTTTCGATAGTTTTTGGAGGCTGTTTTCACTAGTGCACGTTTTTCTCTCACCGCTAAAGTTTCCCATGGGACTCTATATTTAGTTTTAATTTTTGTTGGAATGTATTTTGCTGCTGCCTCGAGGTGTGCATTGACGAAATTTTCGTATTCGTCGTTTGGTGTACTTTTTTTCCATTGCTTAAAAACTGACCTTGTGTCATATTCTGCACATGATGGAGGGTTTGAGTAAATATAAACTAATATAGTTCATGTAAAAAAAAAAGTAATCACAACAAATATGCAACTGAAAGAGCTTAAGTATGACACTGAATTTCATCTGATGGTGAGGCTGTGATTCTTGAGCTTTAGGGAGTGTGGTCACTCTTTTGTCACTCGAGGGTCCCGTCTATATTTCAAATTGATCTGATTGAGATAATAAAGTATTTACCTGTTTAAAATGATTGTGAAGATATTTTTTTTGACTGTATTCAATTGGAGACCATAATTATTAAACTGATTCAGCATAAAATAGCTGAACCAACCAAGCAATAAAAGAGATTAAGAATAGAGTAAAGGATAAGTTTAAAAGGTTTGATGACTGATTTATGTGTTCAATTAGGCTTCTTCTCTAAAGCAAAAAGCAGAGCTTATACTTATCATTGTATTCATTGTTGTAGAAAGACAGCTCGAGTGAGTTGTGATGAAATAAAGCTTCTGCAAAACCAGTGGCTCTTTATAGCTCAGGTGGTTGAGCAGTTGGTATGTTTAACTAGGCTTTTCTAAAACAACATGAGATGTGAGTCTAAGTCTCACCATGCTATTCCTCACTCTTGTTGAATGATAGCTCAAGTGAGTTGTAATAAAAAAAAGAAACTTTAAAATTAACAGATGAAAAATGCTTGTCAAAATTAATGAAAGCTTCTAAATTTGATTCTTTCAAAGAACGTTTTTATTAGAATATGAAAAATTTTTTAAAGTCTAATTTACTGAAGTAATTAACCCTTTTACTGGTAGAACAACATTTTTGTTGTTTATTGGTAGGTCAATGTAAGGCATTTTTCTAGTAGCTGCTCTTTGACTAAATCAATGTAAATATATAGAAACATCACTGGGAGGTTTCACTGTCATGTAGAATTGTGTAAAGGTTGTTTTGAAAAATATCATTATAAAAACTGAGTGCTTTATTGTTTTTATGTTATTGTACTAAGATGCAAAATTGTTGATTAAATTTTCATGTTTTCTTTTTTTTCTATATGATTGATTTGTTTAAATGTCCCAACTCTTTTGCAAATTTACTGAAAATAATTTTACCATTGAACAAAGATTAAAAAATTTACTTTTGGAAAAGGTTAACACTAATTGTAATGTGCTATTTTTGTTGCACTAATGAAAGCTACACCCAAAGAGAGGATGTTTGAATTAACCTCTGTAGATTTATTTTGACAGCATTTTAACTCATCTAGGCTTCTTTTATTTTATTTGTGCATTTATATCTACATTTTTTATGTTGCTTTTAAGAGTTTTTTTTGCATACAGTTATATGAAGTCAAGTATTCCTATCTAATACAAATAATTTGGACACACTTTTATGGTTTCAAGTATTCCTATCTAATACTAATAATTATATAGTTTCAAGTAATTATTTCTATTTAATAATAGTTGTTTGCATACAGTTATGGTTTCAAGTAACTAATAATAATCCTTTGTAAACAACTTCAGCTTCAAGTAAAAATTCTTAATAGAAATAATTTACAGTTATACAGCATCAAGTATTCGTATCTAATACAAATAACGATTCTATTTGATTGATAAATGGGAAGCTAACAGGTACTAGCATTCCAGATCTAGCGATGAAGGGGTACTTCCCACACCTACCAAGCCTCCAGAAGTAGAGCCTCACCATCAGATGGAGTTTAGTGTTATATTCAAGGCACTTCTTTTTGAGGGTCTTACACCTCTACAAGTGGAAGGGTAGTCACCATGCCCAAGGTGCTGGACTGCAACATTCTAGTGAACAAATTCAAACAGCAGGATACATAGAGTAACGGTTATAGGCAATGGTTCCCTAAGCTTCTAAAAGATAATCATCTGGAGGTTGCATATTCAGTCCCGACTGCAGGCGAGTAACAATACAGGAATACTCTTAACACTTGTATCTGGTTATGGTTAATGAAATCAGAACAAGCAACTCCTGTGGATTAAATAAATGATGTGTTTTGAATTTCCATGTAAGCTCCCAAGTTTGACAAGAAACACCTGAAGAATGCCAGAGGATATATCGGCTGAAACATTGTGAATATAACAATAAAGATAAAGACAACAGTCTGAAAACCCTGAATGATAAAAAGTTCCAACTCTAGTCATGCTATTATATTCACTTTCAGCCTGATGCCCTTAGGAAAGGTATGAATCCCCTTATTCCATCAAGGTATGGGTTAAATAGTATCCCAGCTGCCGTTGCTGCTGCTGCTACTGCTGCTGCTGTGGAAAAAATGCATTAAAAGATTTTAGTATTACAATATTTGAAATGGGATAAAATATATTGACAAAAATGCAATTGTTGGATTGTTGGAGTGGGGGGAGCATGAATATGTATCAGCCATCTTCAAATTGCTTGCAAATATTTATAAACTTGCTCTTTAGTAGCAGCAGGGGATTAGCCAATCAGAGATGACTAAAGTATATATGAGCAACGACAAATACCAGTACATATTCCAGCCTTGTTATTAAGAAGGCGTACCTTTTTGTATCTCACAACAGAAAACAAGATGGCTACCCGAATTCCAACAGCAGCAAAACTTTGTTTTGATTGCAATGAATCCAAGTATGAATGGTTGGAAGTGAAATTCCTAGGATATCTTAGAATTCAACATTTACACCAGATTCAACTGTCACCAACAGATCAAAGTGATGGTATGGACTTTGTAGAAAAGAATGCTAATGTCTTCACTGCGCTGATTCAGTATTTGGACGATAAAAATCTGTCATTAGGAATAAGATATACATGAGACAATGGAAGAAAAGCCTTAACAATATTAAGGGAACATTATTTATCAAAAACTGGCTCATTGACCTAGTGGGTAGAGTGTTTGCCAATGTTCCAGAAGACCTGGGTTCAATCCCAGGTCACATCATACCAAAGACTTTAAAAAATGGTACTTGATACCTCCTTACTTAACACTCAGCAATATAAGGTGCATATCAAGGGTAAAGTGGAGCAATCCAGAGAAAGGAGTAGCGCCCTCCCCAACACTTTGGTGTAGCAGCTATTGAAAAGGGAGCCTTCTGGTTGTCCTCGACTACAGTCGCCAACTTTACTGTTATTTATCAAAAGGAAAGCTGAAATTCATTTCCCTCGACACTGAACTAACATCTTTGAGAAGATTGGAATCAAAGTCTATTACAGACTCTATAATAAGGACAGAGAATATTTCTAACACTCTGAAAGAAGCTGGGGAAGTTATATGCAACTGACTTTTAATTGCCATGGTTTTAAAGGGATTGCCTCTTAATTTTAAACATTTTATAAAGGTCATAACCCAGAAGAAGAAAACCTTGACTTTTTCTGAATTTAAGGTATGTTTAAGAAGTTATGAAGAAACTGAGCATATGTGTTACCCCTCCAGATGAATCTAACGATATATTACATATGAAGGCCATATTTAAAAAGATTAACCCAAGGAATAAACTTGGGGTAAGTCCTCATTCTCATTATGATTATAAATCAACAAATTATAATTATAAACAATAACCAGAAACCTTGGCATAGTAGTGATGACTACAATATTTCCCTCCCTCCAGGGAAGACAAATATTATTTGTTACATCTGTTAGAGAAAAGGCCACAAAGTTTTTCAATGCCGAAACCGAAGGCAAAAACATTTTTGTCAGTATATAAAAATCTATTCTAAAGGCCAAACCTATTTCTTTGCTTTAGGATATGATATTGTTTCAGACAAGAGTCATTTATTGGTCAACTGCAGTGCTACCAAACATGTAATAAATGATGAAATTTATTAATTTTGATCAAAATTTGGAACCAGAGAACCATTTTGTTGAATTAGCTGATGGGAGCTGAGTGAATAATATAGTGCTGAAAAAAGGTAACATCTGCATTTATCTATCCAATCACAAAGGATACGTGTAGATGTATCTTAAAGAATGGTGCACATATAAATTTTGAGTGTGACAACTGCCAATTAATTTACCCTAATGGAGTAATTTTCAACATAACACAGAGTGGTCATTTGTATTATCTGAAAAAATATAATTTCTGCCAAAAATGCCACTTAAGACTTATCTACTTGGCATAAAATCTTAGGCCGCTGTAACAAATCTGATATTAAGAAGTTACCCAACTTAGTAAAAGGAGCAAAGATAAATTTATGCTCTTAACTGTGATAAATTTATTCAAGGGAAGATGTCTAATGACAGAAATAAGACTTTGAATTGCAAGGCAACAAAAATTCTTGCACTTATTCACAGTGATTTACCAGGCTCCATTCAACTCTTAGCAAAAAGATGGTTATAAATATGTACTTAATTTCATTGAAGAATATTTTGGCCTTACAATGTTATATTTCTTAAAACACAAGTCTGATACTTTGCTTGCTACAATGGAATATCTTGCTGATATTGCCCCTTATGGCCATGTAAAATGTTTACGGACAGACAACGGAACTGAGTTCACTTCTGAACCTTTTCAACGGTTACTTGTACTTAACAGAATCAAACATGAGCAGTTAGCTCCTTATTCTCCGTATCAAAATGGAACCATTGAAGGTTCATAGTGAACTTTTATTTCTATGGCAATGTGTCTCCTTATTGAGTCAAAATTGCCCCCAAACTTGTGGGTTTACGCATTGATGGCTTCAGTGTATATTAGAAATCATTGTTATGATAAAAACACAAGAAAAACCCCATATGAAAGTTTTACCAGTTCAAAACCAAACTTAAATAAGATGCATATTTTTGGTATGACTTGTTTTTGTTATGTACAAAATAAAATGAAATTAGATCCTCACTGTGAAAAAAGCATCTTTGTCGGCTATGATAAATAAAGCCTAGCTTACTTGAATTATTTTCCAGAATCAACAGCTATTAAAAGAGTTAGGTGTGTAAAATTCACTGACTCTTATGATAATAGCCCACTAACAAAACAGGACAGGATAAAAATACAGAGTTGTCGGGACTATATATGTAGCACACATGACGAACCACTGGAAGATAACTTTAATACCAAAGGGAAAGGGGCAAATAAGATTATATCCAATCTGACAGAGAAGAAAACCCAATTTTTTTTATTGTTGAAAACTTTGAAATTAGTGGGGTTGACTACTGTTGTATAATGCATACAATCCCTACTAATTATATTGATGCCATCAACTTGGTTAACTCTAAAAACTGGATTTTGGTGATGTGAAAAGAATTTGATTCCTTAGTAGAAAATAATACTTTTGAATAGCAAGGCTCTAAGAAATAAAAATATTGTTGATAGTTGGTGGTTTTTTACTATAAAAAGTAAAAATGACAGAAGTCATGAATATAAAGCCTGATTTGTGGCCAAGGGTTACTCACAAGTATATGGCAATAATTATAGAGAAACTTTCACCCTGACAACAAATGTGGCTTCCATTAGGTTACTATTGCAAATAGCAGTCCAGTATGACTTGTTAAGAGTGCATTTTTAAATGCTCCCTTAGACTATGAAATATATGTTGAGCCACCAGAAGGTTTTGAAGGTAAGAAAGGGAATTATGTTTGGAAATTTAAAAAATCCTTATATGGGTTAAAACAGAGCGGCCAAACTTCGAAAAGACATTCCATACTTATTTAACTACACAAAATTTTCTGCAGTCACCTGTGGACCCCTGTATGTACGTTCAAAATGTCCACAATCAAATATCAATTTTATTGTGGGTAGACAATGTATTAATAGCTTCAAAAACTGAGGCAGACCTAATAAAACTTAAGACAAAACTGAACTCTAGATTTAAGATGACAGATCTTGGGAAATTAACCTGGTTTTTAGGAATACAATTTGAAGGCAAAAATAATACTACTAAAATGAATCAATCTAGATATATCGAGAAGATATTATCAACATTCTACATGGCAAATTGCAAACCACACTCAACTTGATGTGAAACGGATATAACGAAAACAAGTGACAAAGGCAATTTAATAGATAGCAAACCTTATCATGAAATTATTGGCAGTCTAATATATATAATGGTTGCAACAAGACCAGACATTTATTATACAGTTAATAGGTTGTCTCAAGACCTATCAAAACCAAATTCTTTCCATTTAATGAAAGCAAAGTACATCTTAGATTATTTAATAGGCACAATCAATCAATCACTAATATTTAAGAAATCACAGAAACCCTTGAAATTAGAAGGATTTTGTGACACAGATTGGGTTAATTTAAGTGATAGAAAAAGCATGAGTGGATATTTCTGTAGATTGGCAGAAAATAACCCAGTGATATTATGGAAATCTAAAAAGCAAAATTCTGTTGCTTTGTCAACATGCAAAACAGAATTTATTGCTATCTCATTAACAAGTCAAGAAGCCCTGTATCTTAGAGCACCATTGAGAACTATGACAGAACTAGAGTCCCTTAAACACCCAACAAATATTCATTGCGATAATCAGTCCTGTATTGTGTTGGCAAAAAAACCAGTCATCCATCAAAGATCAAAACATATAAATGATATAAAATTTCAATTTATACATGATGAAATAAATAAAGAATCCATTCTTTTAGAATACATTGAAACAGAGAAAAATGTAACTGACGTATTTATGAAACCAATAACAAAATAAATAAATAAATCACTAATTGTCTTTTTGTGTCAATTAAAAAAAAAAGGAAAATAATAATAATTGTATTAATAATAATACTAATATTTTAAAAAATTATTCACATTTGATTTAATATGTATGTCTTTCAAAAGTGGAAGATTCCATCTTATACCTCCAAACAGGGGGGGGGGGCGTGTTGGATTGTTTGGGGAGGACCCATTAATATTTATCAGCTATCTGCAAATTGCTAGCAAATATTTATAAACTCGCTTGTCAGAAGCAGCAGAAGTTTGGCCAATCAGAGATGACTAAAGTATATATGAGCAATATCAATACATATTCCAGCCTTGTTATTAAGAAAGCATACCTTTTTGCATTGCACAACTGAAAACAAGATGACTACCTGAATTCCAACAGCAAAAGAAAAAAAAAAGCTTGTAAACATATTGGATTGTCTAAAATACAATTTTGACATTTTTTTCCAGACAAAGCAATCAGATATAACCACCCAGAAATGTGTGTTTGTTTACAACCGAATCTAATAATACAAACTGGTTATAAGAGAAGTGTTAAAGCATGCAAGTTATCTCCCCTGATACTCTCGAGAAGAGAGAACGTTATTGAAGACCGGAAGTAAACAAACGGCCATATTGGTTTATGTGAGAGTGTAAGAAGGGCGGGTGTAAAAAGGCGTCCCCGTATGCATAGTGTTGTAGTCTGAGTTCTTTGTTTTTAACAAGAAGTATAGATAGTTGAATCAGTCCCAGCAATATGGTTGCTTGATTTGGTTTGGTTTGTTTAATGGCTCATGAACCATCATGGGTTATTTAATGCCAAAACCATTCTTGTAGAAGGACAGTAGTGGTACTATTTGACTCAAAGTTGGTAGGATTTGGGGGTTCAATACCTTTCCCCAAGGGTATTAGTCTGAAAGTGAACATAATAGTACAACTGAACTTCTATCCCAGTGTAAAATACACCAACTGCATCTCTGCAGAGTGGTAAGACTCCCCCAACGAGTGTCCTGTGGCCCAGTCGGCTGGAGCTGTAGAATACACCAACTGCATCTCTGCAGAGTGGTAAGACTCCCCCAACGAGTGTCCTGTGGCCGTAGAATACACAGACTGCATCTCTGCAGAGGGGTGAGACTACCCTAATGAGTGTCCTGAATATGACACTAAACCATCTGATGGTGAAGCTTGAGTAATACTGGAGCTTTAGGGAATGCAGAGTACCTGTACATTGCTATCACTCCCTGGTCCACTCTCACCCAGAGTGGTAGCACCTGATAGGGTCCTATCTATGATTCAATTAGAACTGTTTGACATTTAAACTATGTACTTTGAAATAAAACTGTTTAATCATTTAACTGTTCATAGACAAATGACTGATGTTTATGTTAAATAGTAATACTTGAAAACATTTAACTGTGTGCAAACAAATGATTGATAGTAAATAGAGTTATTTGTATTAAATGGAAATAATTGAAACCATTTAACTGTGTGCAAAAACCATGATCTCAGGCTCATTTCAAAATGTCATCTCTTAAATCAAATATCTAATATATATGTGGTGCATTCAATAAGTTTCCAGACTTTTTTGTACAGGCATTTAAAATTGTCATAGACTCTTAAAAATTCAGTATGTTATTGCTATACATCTTATGAGATGACTGACCAATTTTTATGATTTCAGCTTCAAATGAACAACTACAGCAGGAATTGGAATACACCCTACTAAAGCCTTATTGTCACAGCTGGGGAATTTCAAAAATGCAATCAGGACGTGAAGACACTTTAGAAGAATGATATGCAATAAAATTGTGTTTTAAACTTGGAAAAAATGCCACAGAAACGTATGGAATGCTTCAGACTGCCTTTCGACCATCTTGCATGAATCGAGCATCAGTTTTTGAGTGGCATTAGAGATTCAAGGAAGCCAGAGAGTCTGTGAGGGATGATGAGAGGTGTGGGAGGAGTAAGGAAGTCAATACAACACAGTTGATTGGCCAAAGGCGTAGATTTAGGGTTACTATATTGAGGTTTTAAGGGAGTTCAGGAAGAGATTCCTTGGGAAGAGGCAAGCACTCTTCAAATCGGGTCAGTGGCTTTTCCACCAGGACAATGCACCAGTCCACAACTACATCCTTGTCACAGACTATTTGACCAAGATGGGCATCAAGACAGTTTCTCACCGTCCCTATAGTCCAGACGTTGCTCCCTGTGACTTTTGATTATTCCCTAAGCTCAGAGGCTGTCGTTATGAGACAATTGAGGAGATGAAAGAGGCTGTGATGAAGGTCATTGACATGCTCACACAAGAGGACTTCTATGGGGCCTTCCAGAAGTTGTTGGAACGGTAGAACAAGTGCATTGCAGCCAGAGGAGATTACTTCGAAGGGGACTAGAGTTTCATGTGTGTACTATCAATAAAAGTGCCCATACGAAAAAAGTCTGGAAACTTATTTAATGATTCTCATATGTATAAAGAGGATTTTGCCTTAAATATGTACAAGGGTTGATATGCCACCAAACCTAACCCAACCAAATCCTATATATTTAATATATATGTATAAACAGGATTTGCTATTAAATAACCTACAATGATTGGTATGCCATAAAACCCAACCCAACCAAACTGGAGTTCAAACTTGTTTACTTCATGGCTGTAGTCCAACACTTTAGCCATGATGCTATGGGGACTCCCCCCACCTCCATTATTTGATTTTTTTCAATATCAATCCATGAATACAGGGTGGAACGATAAAATTGTATTCCTAAAGAAAACAACACTACAGCTTTATTTTAAAACTTTTATTGAAAAAATCAATTCAGGTAACTTGATTATGTAGTAGAGCTGGCATCTATTCCATGTAGCCACCTTCAGCCTCAATCACCGCCTCGATACGGATCCGGAACTGGGAGCATGCCTTTTCCACAAGCGCCGCTGGGAGCTTGGCGAATACTCGGCAGATGGCTGCGATCAGGCTGGCTTTTTTATATTGTAGGAGGTCATGTTGGTTAAGTTCTCGATGTATGACCAAACAAAGTAGGTTCAGGTCGGGGGGGGGGGCAGTGAGAGAAGGGTACAAAGCCATAGCACTCCTTCTGAAGCCAAGCCTGGGTCTCTTTGGACTTGTGGCCTGGCACCGAGTCCTGCTGCCACACCCAGGGTCTGCCACCGGCCACCTGATTGCACCAGGGGATCACCACACTCTTTAGCACATCCTGGTACACTTTGGTGTTGACTTTTAGGCCGACTTCGAAGATGTGAGGTGGCATGATGTAGCCCTCACTTGAAACCACTTCAAAGACCATAACCGTAGCCGGAAACTTTGTTTTCATCACCCTGGGCACATCCTTGTTATTCGTGGCAATCCAGATTTGCATTTTGAGGATGCTGGCAATGTCCTGTTGTCATAACTTGGATCGGTAGAGAGCATGAGTTTTACAGCGGCACATCTCCGATCTCGCTTGTTGAACATTGTGTCTCTTTCAGATATGATAGAACGCTCCTATTGCTCTTGAGATTTGTACACTACTGGCTAACTAGTAGATGGTCTGCAGCAAAAAAAGAAAACCGGTTTTCATTAAACAGAAATGGAATCATGTCATCTTTTCTAGGGCGACAATTTTATCGTTCCACCCTGTATTATAGAAGTGACAAAAAATTCTTGTTTGCATTTTCCAGGCTTGTCTGACTGTCAGTCACTTTATTCCTCCTACCCAGATGCTCACTTGGCTTTGAGGTTTATGGTCCAAGTAGCGTCCATTATTTTGGCCAATACAGAACTGGACATTCATGACAAAGCCAAAGAACGAGAAGTACACACCTCTCTGCATAACAAGAAGAATGATTTGTCTGAAAATTTGAAGGTAATTTTTTTAACTTCATCTTTGCATTTCTATTCTCTTTTTTACTGACGTGTTAATTGAAGTTCAATCCCCAGTCGGGAGCATTCATACTGTAATTCAAGACTGAGATTCCTTGTCTATGGGATTTAGAATACACCAATTTCATTGCCTGCAGTCAGACCCTCTCCAAAAAAAAAAAAAAAGCAGTGAAATTCTAAGTATGACACTAAACTGCATCTGATGGTGAGGCTTCACTTCTAGAGCTGTAAAGAGTATGATGTCAGCCTTTCATTGTCATTATTCCTAAGTCCACTCTGACCCAGACTGGTAGCACCTGTTTTATGTTTCATCTATAGGTTAAATAGATCTATTTAAAAACTATTATTATTAGATAGGAATACTTGAAACCATATAACGGTGTATTTGTATTAAGAATAGGTACTTGAAGCTATAATCCTGGATGATGTTGTTTGCATTTCCTTCTATGCTAATGCACTTGGAAGGAATTCCTCTGTTTTCCCAACCTCCAGGCATAGGTAAATAATAGGGCAGACAGGGTTCTTTAGCCGTAGTTTGACAATCAATCTAGGTGAAGGCAAACTCTGAATTCAAACCCTCTTTATTTCTCTTAAAAATTGACCTTGTGTCACATCCTTTGGTGAATTGATATTTGAAGTTATAAATCCCCCTAACCAACCTTCAAAACTGACAGCATTTGATGATGTTTGATGGACATTGGGTTATATAATTTGAACTAACTTTCAGATCGGTGGAAATGTGCTTGAATTGTGCTTAAATACAACCAGACCTGAACTTCCTGCTGGGATTTACGGTGTCGATATTCTTCCTCCTCAGCAGTTTACAAGAGATTTCAACTCCCAAGGCATTACTTCTCCATCACACCCAAGGTGATGATTGGAGAAGTCTGACAGCTTCGGGATACTGATTGTAGACACAGGGCAATTTTTGTCCTTGCATGTAAATATGTGTGGGTTTCCTGTTGAAAAGACATCATTTCATATCGTCACAAGAAGAAGAATACAAGAGATGTTTTTCAAAGAAATATTAACAAAATATACATACATTGATATTTATCTTAGAGGAGATAAGAAATAGAGACACCCAAGTTCAGCTGAAGTTACTCTTTTATGCTGTGAACAAATTCAAAATAAAAGTTTGTTTAGGTAAGAGCAGATCAGAAATTGCCCTACTTGATGCTAGGTCTCCTCATTAAACTGACTATATATTGCATACTACCCTCACAAATAGTTAAACACAGGATTCTGGCTAAATAGATGAGATACAAGTGTCTTTGCCTCTTAAAATTCAATCGTGGGGTAACAGTTATGGTTGTAAATGAAAACAACAACCCAAGTTTAAATCCTAGATGAAGCTGTTTGCATTTCAGATAGCGCTATTACCTACTGGGAAAGGTATGCATGCAATTATTCTCCTTCCAGCTGTGAGTAAATAGTAGAGAAGACTGGGCTTTTCAACCTTGGTATGACAACCAGTCTAGAAAAAGGAAAATTCTGGATTCAAACCTGTTAAATTCAGCTTAAAAAATGGACCTTGTGTCACGTCCTGCTTGTGTGAAGAAGTTGGGTAAATCCATACTAACATTGAACTTGAACCTGATCCCCAGGAGCTTTCCCTCCCCACCAAATTGCTTGGAAGCTGAGGCACCCCAAAAAGAGAATACCAATGGTAACAAGCATTTTTTCTGATGGCCATGCATGTGCGAGATCTCTCACTATAAAATGACCTTGTGTCAATTTTGATTTGGTGAGAAGTCAGGTAAATACATACTAACATTGAAATCAGTATTTAATTGTAACAATCTACAGACTTTTTAACCATTACATTGTGACAAGGAGATCCAGTTATTAAAAAAAATAAATTTCTCAATAGTTATTTAATAAACTTAGCTTAATTGTGGCACAAGGTCAAGAGTACATGGCACCCAGTGAAAATCAAGCTTACTAACAATAGTCTGCTGATCCAACTCATTAACCATTACACTATTTCTAAATAGACGACCTAGTAAGATATCACTTTTTTCTCCTGTTCATTCATATTCTTTTTCTCAACTGTTGATTGATATCTGTTCATTTTTGTAGCCTTGTATATCAAGTATGGAATCAATTACGAGTGATGCTCGTTGTCCCTCCGGCCACGCCTCTTGGATGAGTAGCAGTATTCATGATTTAAGCCCGGCACTCTGGCACTCCCTCGATGTATGGAAATGTCAGAACCTTATAGCATTCTCAAAGATTCCTGACAAAACCAAAAGCCAAAATTCTTTCAATGAGTCAATTAAATCCTTATTGCAGTGCAGCTGTTCTCCAGACAATGAATCTTGGTAAGTATCTCATGTTTAGGCCAGGCGTTGGCAAATTATGGCTAGCAAGCCAAATTTAGCTCACACA
Organism: Sepioteuthis lessoniana; assembly: GCA_963585895.1. Taxonomy (NCBI): domain Eukaryota; kingdom Metazoa; phylum Mollusca; class Cephalopoda; order Myopsida; family Loliginidae; genus Sepioteuthis; species Sepioteuthis lessoniana. The sequence goes on from CAUZXS010005927.1 coordinate 128,071, forward strand.
TGGAATATGTTGTTATTCTGAAATTATTATTTTTACAAAATTTTTCTTTTGATATTGTTATATGTACAATTTTTAAAAAATTATTGAGCATCTTCAATCAGAAGGAATTATTCTGTTGGCAAAATGATATATATTTTGTATATATACACTCAGTGTTTGATATCATTTGAGGTGTACAATGTATTTCAGGAAAAAACTATATCATTTTATAATTTGATAAGATGATCAATTCTCGTTCAAATAATCTCAGATTTTAACAGCCGAAACAACTCAAAATTTTGTTTTAAATGTCTTTTCTTTTCCTATGAATGGCATTTCTACATCTGAAAAGAAAAAAACATAGAATTTTAAATTGTTTCTACAAATGTTGTTAAATTTTGAGATCATTTGAATGAGAATTAGTCAAGTTATTTGATTATAAAATGATGTCATTTTTCTGAAACATCCAGTATGTCTCAAATGATATCAATTTTTCTGAAATACCTGCATGTGTATATATATATATATATATATATATATATACTTTAGGTTAATCTGGGCCCACATATTCAAAAATCTGGCCTACTTCTCATTTTAGGCTAATGAAAATTTTACAAGGATGTGAATTGGTTTTGGGGTTTAGCATGTTGAAGACATCTCTTACTCATACAAATGTTTGAAGATAATTTGGTATTAAGAATTTTCAGCCCATAGGAATCAAATATAGTTATTAGATATCACATCCTTATCATGGATTTTAGAATATGATAGCAATCTGGTCATTAAGTTTATGAACTAGTAAAAAATTTCATTTTAAGACAGTGTTGTTTCCTTATAAATATCATATTACAGTCATTCATTTGAATATTTATAAATTTTAGAAGTATATAAACAAATTGAGTATTGTGTATACAAAAGTTGTTTTCTTTTAATCTCATCAAATTTTTTCACCTTATGAATGCAAATGTATTTGAATATTGACAATCTCCAAAACTTTATTCAACGTCTCAGATAAAAATGCCACTTTCTTTTTAAATTTATGTTTTTTAGATGAAGCATTGTCAACTATTATTAATAATGTTGGATAGTATTTTCTTTCACACTTTTTTATTTCCTTTTTTATCAACATTTTTAGGACTTGGATTTTGTTATGGAAAAAATTTCTTTTTTTTTTAATAAAGCTGGATTGATTGTATTGTGGCATTGATTATTCTAGCTGAAGGGGCTAAAAGTGAGAGAATATGGCAGTGAGCAGTTGGTTGGAAGAGGTCTTGCATCAAAGTCAATCTGGAGAGAGCTGTTGTGCTAAGAATTTATTTTGAAACCAGGTTTACCAATTGACCCATGTGGTAAACATATATACGCATTGGTAGAAGGGTGGGGGGTCTCTTAAATTTATCTTTGCTTCTTCCATTTATTGTAACACATACTAAATTTCAAAAACAAAGGTAGGCAGATAGTTGCAATGGTATTAATATATAAATAATATTTATAATTTTCCTGTCTTGATTCTTTTCATTCAAATTTTTTTCTTTTTTCAAGTTGGATTGATTGTATTGTGGCAGTGACCATTCTAGCTGAAGGAGCTAAGATGAATTTAACCACCTTGAAGGTCCTTCAAAATTTAGCTTGTCACTGTATCAATCGAACTTATTCGATGGGTGAATCCCAAGTCAAGCCTCCCAGGAAGTCAACAGGTCAGTCTTTCTAATAAAAAAACAAAAACATAATATAAATAATGTCTGTTTACTCTGCATCTTATTTTTTCATTGTAGCTTCAATTGAGAGAACTCTCCGCTTTTGGGGATTTTTTTCAAGTAAAAATCAAAATTTATTTGTTTTTCATGGGAAAAAAATCTGGTTAAAAAGAAATGAGGAATTAGACAATTTTAGTTTCTCTCTGTTCAGTTAAACCTAGTTTGGTACAAGGTAAGAAGTATGGGGAATCCAGTGAGAATAAGTCTTACTAATAATGAGTTACTTGTCTAGCTTGCTAACCATTACATCATACCAGATTCTTATGTTGCCAGAGAAATGATTTATTAAGCTTACTTTAGTTTGCCATTAGACCAATATTGCGTCCTACATGTATACAAACATACATATATATGTTGTCACGTGATGGCTCACGGAGACGAGGAGGTGGGAATGATACTCTCTCCCCATTGAACTAAAATTATCTAGCAGTCAAAAAGTGACCATTAGAAATGATTGTGGGTCACACAGATGTTTGCACTTAAGTGACCTTGGGTCGCCGGACATCGGAAGGGGAAAGAGAAAATGAAGCCAAATGATTGGTGGGGGGACCCCAAACGGAAGTGGGGTTCCCTTCCCCTCAACGGAAGTAAATACAAAAAAAGGTAGTTTTTGGACAAGTCCCGTGGCAGACGGACGATAGCCATTTCACTCCGGGCTAAAGACAAAAGACTGAGACATGAGAGACCTGAGTCTCTCAAGCCAGCATTAAAAACAGTACAAAGTCTATTAGCCCGTGAAAGAAGAGAAATTCTCCAGTGGAACCCCGTCAAAAAAATAAGATAAGTAACTTTGGGACATTTTTCCGTTACACCCAAATTTTTGTTACCACTCTCTCTCTCAATTTGGAAAAAAGGATAAAAGCCAAGAAAAGACATTTATATTCATGGACTATCCTATTATATGTGTTTGACATTTTGAACGTATATATATATATATATAACCGTAGTAAAGAACTTATGTATTTTCATTTCTACCATGTGGTCTATGTTATTATTCCATGCTTTCCTTTCAGCTTCTATTCGCCTTACATTATCTTGCTTAGAACTGTCCTATTAATCCCTAAAGTATCACACGGGAAACCGGAGTTGCCGACGGTAGCAATATTAATATTATTACAACTCAGACCTATAGGCCCGTATTCTTCTATTATCGGAAGGGGAAGAAGTTTAGCGGCCTGGTGGGTGTGTGATAGTGTGAAATTTTGGACCCCTTTGCCAGCGGTGGCCAGTCTGGCCCTAAATTATTCCCTCACGTAATATGCCAGTTTTTATCTGCCCGAGAAAAGAACTCTGAACAGGACTTATTTCGGTAGGGGATCAAGTGCCAACCTGCCCCGTCTTCACACGTGCGAAAATAAAGTCCCGTTTCGGGATTATCGTAATTTCGCGTCAGCAGACCTTTTATGGTGTCTCGTCCGGGGATATTTTAATCTTTTATTCCTGACCCCAGACCTGAAATGGGGGCTCGTCCGGGATGATTATTATTAATAATATTTATTGCTAGTAGTCGTGTGACAATTCCTGCCGTTTAAATCTACCCTGGGAGATCGTGAAAGGAAAAAAAAGGAATATTGTTGAAACAGTCAAATTACTTGTTGATATAACTGTTTGAAAAATTTTTTAAAAAAAATGGACAAAATAGAGAACTTTTTAAAAGAACCCTCCATGGAAAAGTTGGAGAGGCTGAGAAAAAGCGAGATAATAAAAATTGGCGAGAAGCTTGAGTTAAATGTTGAAAATTCTATGAGGAAACATGAACTCGTTATAAAAATAGCAAGACACATGGTCGACGAAAATGTTTTCGAGGAAGCAGTATTAGAAGAGCTACCAACGGAAATGATAAGAATGACTCCAGAAGAAATTGAACTGGAGAAAATTAAAATACAAGCACAAATGGAACTACAGAGAAATAAAATGGAACTGGAGAAAATAAAAATTCAGCAAGAAACAAGGCTGCGAGAAGTCGACTTGGCAATAAGAGGACGCAAAGAAAGCCATGACAGTTTCGAAGTAACGAAGCAAGCGAGGCTAGTCCCAAAATTTGAAGAAGCCAACGTGGACGGATACTTCGCACATTTTGAGCGAACCGCGCTAAATCTTGGATGGCCGAAAGAATGCTGGTCGATGCTACTCCAAACTGTGCTGACAGGAAAAGCACAGAGAGCATATGCAACTCTGCCCACAGAAAATTGCGCCGACTATGATTTAGTGAAAGCAGCGGTTCTTAAAAGCTTCGAGTTGGTTCCAGAAGCTTATAGACAGAAATTCAGAACACAGAGAAAAACGGAAAACCAGTCTTATGTGGAATTTCTGAGAGAAAAAGAGAATGCACTGGATAAGTGGTGTGACTCTAAGAGGATAGACGGAGATGCTGAGAAACTCCGGCAGCTAATATTAGCTGAAGAATTCTTAAACTATGTGCCAGAAGAAGTCAGGGTTCACCTAAGTGAAAGAAAAACTGACGTGACCTATGAAATGGCCGCACTAGCAGACGAATACATCCTCACACACCGAAAGACGAAGGAAAAAACCTTCACAGGAAACAGAGTGAAGTTTAAAGCTGAGTTAAGACCTAAGGAAGGAAATAGAAGGACCTTCCAAAGTAGCAGCAGAACAGTGGTCTGCTACAAGTGTGGAAAGGCTGGACACATAGCCATAAGGTGTCAGCTTGGAAAAGGTCCTGAAAGAAACCAGACCCAGCCGAGAAAACCTCAAGGAGCTGTGACAACAACTAGAGGAAACCAGTCCTATCGACCCTGGATGAAAAAAGGGATGATAAAAGGCCCACACGGAGGACCAGTGGAAGTCTCAATTTTACGAGATACCGGAGCATCTCAGTCGTTACTTCTACGAAATAAATTACCTAAAAGAGTAATAGAAGCAACACGTGAGACTGTGATGATAGAGGGTATCGTCGGAAAGAGGGTAAAAATACCGCTGTGTAAAATAACCCTAAAGTCCCAGTGGAAAGATGGACCAATTAAAGTTGGTGTGGTAGACAAACTACCTATGAAAGGAATTTCCCTCATACTGGGAAATGAAGTAAGAACAAAAAAGTGTCACCCGGAAAAGATGGCGAAAATAAGCGCCATAAATGAAGATGGAAAGATGGCGAGAATGAACGCCAAACAGGAAGACAAGATGGCGGCTGAGCCACGTGGGTGGCACAAACGACACAGTCGCTCGCAAAGTGAGAATGTGGAAAGAAAAGAAGTGAACCTTCCACCCCTCAATAAACAAGAAGATAAAAGGACCAGTCGTCAGAAAAAGGATGAAGGTCCAACGAGTATTAGGAATAAATTCCCTAATACTTATCGAGAGGATAAGAGGAAAATAAGAGGACCCTCACAAGTGGCTAAGAAGGAAGAATTTGAAAAGGGCGACGAAGTCCTGCTACTATCATCGAATAAAGGACCCCACGGTGGTGGACGATATATAGGTCCTTATGTAGTAACACGGAGGGTAGACAAGAGGACATATAGAATTGATACCCACGAGGGAAAGAAGAAGACACAAGTGTGTCACACAAACAAATTGAAGAGATATGTCCGTCAAGAAGGCCAACCTCGAAAAATTGAGAACTCGGCAATGCCGAATAAATTCAAGGAAAAGTTAGGCCAGTTGTCTGTTTCAGAGAGAGAGGGCTTAGAAAAATTAATAAAAAAGTACCCAAGTTTATTTCTCTAACGCCCCACGAAAATGTAGTAGCGGAATATTCTTTCATAGTTGTTGAGAGAAAGAGAGAGAGAGAAACTAAAGAAAATGAGGAATTCTCGTCCCCAATGTTGAAATATGAGATGGACGAGAAAGCTGTGCGTCAACAAGTGACGGAGAGGGGAAAGAGAGAAAAGAAAAGGAAGTCTCTTCCCCCAGAGCTTAATAACCAAGCTTATAAAGTCGTCAAAAGTGACGAAGAAAGAAAGAAGGGCTTACATCCTCAAGGTTTGAAATATGATACGGCCAAAAGCCGAGAGAGGAAAAGAAAGAAAGGAAAACAAGATAAAAAGAAAAGGGAGAGAGAGAGAGAGAGAAAGAAAGAGAAGAGAAATTGTTTTCCCCTATAGTGAAAATTAGGAAGGACGAAAAAAGGAAAAGGAAAGAATTCGTCAAAGCGTGAAGAAGAAAGGGGATGAAAGAAAAGTAAAGTGAGAAAAAAAAAAGGTGAAAGAAAAGGAGAAAGAACAGTGAATTGAATTGCCTTTTTTTTCTATGGTATTTCTATTCATCTCCCTTTCTTCTCTTAAGCGGGGAGGTGTCACGTGATGGCTCACGGAGACGAGGAGGTGGGAATGATACTCTCTCCCCGTTGAACTAAAATTATCTAGCAGTCAAAAAGTGACCGTTAGAAATGATTGTGGGTCACACAGATGTTTGCACTTAAGTGACCTTGGGTCGCCGGACATCGGAAGGGGAAAGAGAAAATGAAGCCAAATGATTGGTGGGGGGACCCCAAACGGAAGTGGGGTTCCCTTCCCCTCAACGGAAGTAAATACAAAAAAAGGTAGTTTTTGGACAAGTCCCGTGGCAGACGGACGATAGCCATTTCACTCCGGGCTAAAGACAAAAGACTGAGACATGAGAGACCTGAGTCTCTCAAGCCAGCATTAAAAACAGTACAAAGTCTATTAGCCCGTGAAAGAAGAGAAATTCTCCAGTGGAACCCCGTCAAAAAAATAAGATAAGTAACTTTGGGACATTTTTCCGTTACACCCAAATTTTTGTTACCACTCTCTCTCTCAATTTGGAAAAAAGGATAAAAGCCAAGAAAAGACATTTATATTCATGGACTATCCTATTATATGTGTTTGACATTTTGAACGTATATATATATATATATAACCGTAGTAAAGAACTTATGTATTTTCATTTCTACCATGTGGTCTATGTTATTATTCCATGCTTTCCTTTCAGCTTCTATTCGCCTTACATTATCTTGCTTAGAACTGTCCTATTAATCCCTAAAGTATCACACGGGAAACCGGAGTTGCCGACGGTAGCAATATTAATATTATTACAACTCAGACCTATAGGCCCGTATTCTTCTATTATCGGAAGGGGAAGAAGTTTAGCGGCCTGGTGGGTGTGTGATAGTGTGAAATTTTGGACCCCTTTGCCAGCGGTGGCCAGTCTGGCCCTAAATTATTCCCTCACGTAATATGCCAGTTTTTATCTGCCCGAGAAAAGAACTCTGAACAGGACTTATTTCGGTAGGGGATCAAGTGCCAACCTGCCCCGTCTTCACACGTGCGAAAATAAAGTCCCGTTTCGGGATTTTAGTTCAATTTGCCGTCACAATGTGCACATAAAGAAACACACACACACACACACACACATATACATACAGAAACATGGACATATACATACACACATGGCAGAAAGGTTATTGTCATAAGAAATGGACTCAGTGACCTGAGTTTATAATTTGGATGAGGCTGATTGGGTCTATCTCATGCTAATTCCTTTGCGTAACTATTTTTCACCTCACCTATGGGTAAATAGCAGGGCAAACTGTGCTGTTTATCTCTGGTATGGCAACTACTCTAGAAGGAAAACTCTGAATTCAAACCAGTTGTACTTTGCTCAAAAAAATTGACCTTGTGTCACATCCTACTTTAGTTAGCTGAAGCTATATTATTATTTGCAAAAGTGAGATTGATTTTGGTACTGAATAACCCAATAAAGGTTAACATTCTGTAAAACTAACTAACTGCCAATCTTTGTTTCTTTTACGGGTTATTTCTAACATACATAGATAAAAATTTATACAAGTTTCAAATTGCACAAGGCCTTTATAATGACAGTATGTGTGTTGTAGAATAACAATAACACATACCTCCGTAAAGCGTCCAGCTGGCACGTAGCTCGGTGCAGTCTTTCTTACTATGCTAAACTGAAGCTGGTTTATATAATGAAATACCTTCACTCACTTACCAGCAGCCAACCACGACCAATGCAATAGAATCGTCCACTTGTGCACAATGGGATGCTTCAAGGCACTATAAATAGCTCCCATTCCTCAGTTGTGGCAATGTCTTTCTGTCTTCACGACCGATTGCTCTTAGCTATCGCGACTAATTGCCTTACATGACCTGACAAATCCTACATGTGTGTAGTTATGTATACATATATGTGTGTGTGTGTGTGTGTATGTGTGTAGAAAATAACGTGTGTGTATGTATATGTATATATATATGTATAGAATATAGTATATAAATCTTAGTGTGTACATATATATATATTTATATACATATACGTACATGCATATATATATATATATATATATATGCATGTGTATGTTTATATATATATATGTATGTATATATATATATAAAGTATTATATATGTGTGTGTGTATTGTATTTGAACTAGTATAATACTTTAAGTTCTATAAATTTGTTTATATACTATATCTCTTAACATTGATGTTGTGCTATATATAAACCAACAAGTACTAGTTTTTGTTCTTTTAACCATTTGCATTCATTTATAGAATTTGCCTTTCTTCAAGGCATACTTGCTTTTCTTATCAGTAAATTTTTAACAATAATTTCTTTTTCTTGACAGGACCTGAGGGGTGGCAGAAGTCTTCTTCTGCAACTAACAAAGAAAATACAAAACAACCTAAAAATCAATTCAAGTGAGAAACAATTGTTAACTTTTTATGGGGTTTGCCAATTGCTCAATTGATAGTGATAGTGAAAAGAATTGTGTATGTGGCATTCAAAGAAAATGTCATTTTCATAAATATTTATCAAAAAAGTCACTTCAGAATGCCTAAATTACTTTTGAAATAGAACAACCTATATATATATATATATATATATATATATATATACGAGGTGTATACTATAAGTTTCCAGACTTTTTTCGTATGGGCACTTTTATTGATAGTACACATATGAAACTCAAGTCCCCTTCAAGTAATCTCCTCTGGCTGCAATGCACTTGTTCTACCGTTCCAACAACTTCTGGAAGGCCCCATAGAAGTCCTCTTGTGTGAGCATGTCAATGACCTTCATCACAGCCTCTTTCATCTCTTCAATTGTCTCATAACGACAGCCTCTAAGCTTAGAGAATAACCAAAAGTCACAGGGAGCAACGTCTGGACTATAGGGACGGTGAGAAACTGTCTTGATGCCCATCTTGGTCAAATAGTATGTAACAAGGATGGAGTTGTAGACTGGTGCATTGTCCTGGTGGAAAAGCCACTGACCCGATTTGAAGAGTGCTGGCCTCTTCCCAAGGAATCTCTTTCTGAACTCCCTTAAAACCTCAACATAGTAACTCTAACCCTAACCCTTTGGCCAATTAACTCTGGTTTATTGACTTCCTTACTCCTCTCACACCTCTCATCATCCCTCACAGACTCCCTGCCTTCCTTGAATCTCTTATGCCACTTAAAAACCGATGCCCGATTCATGCAAGATGGTCCAAAAGCAGTTTGAAGCATTCCATACATTTCTGTGGCATTTTTTCCAAGTTTAAAACAGAATCTTATTGCATATCATTCTTCTAAAGTGTCAGATTGCATTTTTGAAATTCACCAGCTGTGACAATCAGGCTTTAGTAGGGTGTATTCCAATTCCTGCTGTAGCTGTTCATTTGATCCTGAAATCATAAAAATTGGTCAGTCATCTCATAAGATGTATAGCAATAACCTAGTGAATTTTCAAGAGTCTACAACAATTTTAAATGCCCATACGAAAAAAATCTGGAAACTTATCGTATGCACCTCGTATATATGTATATATGCATGTTTCATTAAATAATAAAGACAAATTTTGTCAGTATAATTTATTTATGATCCTTTCAATATTCCTGATAAGTGTCTTAGTTTCAGGTTGGAATTGGTGGATGAATTTACCAAAATTGTCCCGAGTGCTTTCAGACCCTTCATAGGCTATCATCAGTGGGGTGAATATTAGTAGTATAATGTGCCCAGTCAATATTTTCCTCAAAAGGAAACCAATTCAAACTTTTACAATTAAATGACCAGATCACAAGATCCAGATACTGGGTCGTTAACATTATCTTAACTGGAAAGGGAAGATGACAGTATACACAGCCGATGAGACCTAATAAGGTCGAAACAGCTGTCCAGTGGTTCTATATGTCATGCACAAGTGTTTCCCAGATTTTCTGGTCATGGTAATTCTATTTACAATATAATTCCTCTACTTAAAAAAAGAAAATGTACATTTATTTCCTTGCCCTTGAGGTTTATAATAATTACACAGATGATTATATATATAATATCATGACGATTATATATATATATATATATATAACATGTTACAAACTAAATATTGCTGCAGCTAGGGGTTAAATAATACCAATATTGTTCTTCTATAAGGATGGCTTTGGCATTAAATGACCCATGAAGGTTGATATGCCTTTGAAGAAGGAAACCAAACCAAACTTTGTTCTATGACAAGCAACTATGTTTGCAACTGATTGTTTCACTTTTTTTCTGAGCAAAAAAAAAAAAAAAAAAAATTGGAAAATTTCTGTAAAATTTGAATAGCAATATCTTACATTACACAGTTTATATTATGATACAATTATCTGCATTTTTTGTAAAAACAAAAAAAAACCCACATGGGTCATAGACACCAAAAACCTGCTTGAAGTCAAAAAGAAGGAAAAAAAGGATTATTTCTTCAGAATAAAAAAGCTTTTTCAAATTGTAAACTTTTTAAAACATTTTTCAAAACTTCTTTTCATGTTTATTGCACATTAGAAATGGCATATCATTTGTGAAGAAGAAAACATTTTTTGTTTTACTATTTTTTGTTTTATTTAGTGTTTTAAAGCCTGAAGAAGTACAAGGGGATAAATATGTAAATGAACAGGTGTCTGGTAAGCCACTCTGTAATGAAGGAGATACTCTGTCCCTACAGACAGGCAAAACACTGAGCAAAGCTGAAACACTGAAAACTTCTCCAACTCAAATGTCATCCTTCTCAAATTTTTCATCTGACACAATTGTAAGTCAAACTAAAAAAAATCATTTAATGAATTTTTGCTTTGAACAAAAATAAACAACTTTTCTTATTTTGTCAAAGAAATTTTCTTAAATGAATTAAAAAATATGATCCTTATTGTTTTTTGATTTTTTGTTTCTTGTAAGTGCGGACAGTTATTGATTGGTTAATGATGATATGGAAAACTGATCTCTCTGATAAAATCACAATTCTTCCAAGCTGTAGATGTCTTATTACTACTGGATGGTTGCAACACAAAATGCCTGTATAGTTCCCATCTGGCTTTTTCTTCAGGCATTTTGTCAGAGTTCAAGTGTTGCAATCATCCAGTAGTAATAAGACATCTACAGCTTGGAAGAATTGTGATTTTATCAGAGAGATCAGTTTTCCATATCGTCATTAACCAATCAATAATTGTCCACACTTACAAGAAACAAAAATCAAAGAAAAACAATAAGGATCATATAAGAAATGTTGTTTTTGTGTGTTTTCGACAGACCATATATCATGGGAATAATGGAGTGGTAATTTATTAGTGCAGACCAGAATTTGTCTTCATTTAAAATTATCTTTTATTGCAGGATTTATAAAAAATTTCTATATTTTTATTGATGGTGTTTAAGGAGGTAGGAATATAAGTGTTTTTGTCATTGAGTAGGTTCATTAGTTTATTGTAATAATCTAAGACAATGATTCCCCTACCATTATCAGGGGATGTTATAGTGATATTATTATTTTTGGCTAAGTTTTTAAAGTTTTAGTAAAGTGTATTTAGATATGTAGTTGTTGGTGGTGGTGGTGGATTCAATTAAGCTTTGTATGAAACCTCTGTCAATCTCTGAATTGGAGGGTCTATAGTTTGTGATTACAATATCAAGTTATTCATGTTTTTTATGTAATCCAGTCGAAAATTTTAGTTCAAATTGGATATATATATATATATATACACACACACACACTATATAACATAAAAAGAAAAATGCAAATAAGAAAAGTTTGCAAGAAAGAGTGCTCTGTGCTATTACTGCAGAGCAACCAAGAAAACTATCAAATTATGAACTCTAGAAGTCTGTTACTTCGAGTTTCATTTAGTGTGCACAATCATCTGATGGAAAAGTAGCCAATCAATTGAAATTCTACATTGGTGTCAAACCTACACGAGTGAGTTCGAGTCTCATTGGGCGCCCCGTTCATTAGGCCTTGTGCCACATCGAAGCAAAGAGCTTTGTAAATTACTAATACTCAGGACACTAACATTCAGAAAATAAACATACACAAATATATATATATATATATATATATATATATAAGGCTGTCTAAAAAAAGGAGAATAAATATGGAATAACTCAGTAGAAATTTATTGATATGCTTACACTTTGATATTAGTTTTCATTTTTGGTTTAGTAGTTTGTTTCAGCATGTTCTAGTATGTATGATTTTTCCAGACACGAACTGCAGCTATTGTCACTTCCTTTGTAAGCTTGTGCTTTTTTTCACATTATCCTATTTTATTATGGGAGATTTGTCTGTTTCATCTTTTAATATCCATACATGTTTTGACAATGTCCTACTGTTGGTCTATTTTTTGTTGTTGAAGCTGAGTTTATGGTTATATGATCGCTTTTTACAATTCAGTGAAATCGATGTATGACTTTTTAATCATTATTGTTATTTTCTTCGTTTTTGTCACCAGCCTTGTATATCACATTTTCAATTAAACAATTACCTTTCAAAGGGCATCTAGTTCTAACCCTGCAGTTGCATCTGTCATTTTGGTTATCATTTTCATCTAATATTTCAGAATTATCTCTGCTAATAATTTTTTTCATATTATTCAAATAAGGATAAACTCTATCTTAATATATATCTGTATATATATACAATTAAAATTGGTAAACTTATCACTAGATAAAATGTAAAACATTATATATATATATATATATATATATATATATATTCATTCATTATTCTGTATTTGGGCAGCAATCCTTCTTTGATGTGTACTTCATTAAAGATAATTATCAAGGAATATATTATAATTTTTTTTTTTAAATTTTGTATATGTATTAGTGAAATCTTTTTGGGGAAAAAGTGCATGTCAGAATTATCCAAAAGATTGTTCATTTCAAACACTTTCAGATAATCTCTCAGCCATTTTCAAGGACTGTTGTAAGAAATTAAATTATATCAATGTGTTTGTTGCATGAAAATTTATGTTGATGTGTAAGAAGTGTGTTTTTGATATAAATTCTTGTGAAGTTTTAATTACCAAACATGGCCAGAAAATTATGGCCATCTTTTAAAGATTCATTGTAAAGAGTAGGTTTTTTAGCTTTTAGAATTAATATTACCAATATTTTCAGATTTTCAGTGTCCTTTTTTTTACATTTGGATCTGTGTATTATTCGTGTATTATCAACCAGTATTTTTCTTAAAAGGGATGGTAGTTTTCTGTGTTGGTTTAGGTGATTTTACATGGTATTCTAGTTTGAAAGATGATAGGTCAATTTCATTTATACATACACAAGAAAAAATAAATAAAAAACTTACAAGATACTTTTACCATCATCTTTAATGAAATTATGTGTCTACATACATATATCATCATCATCATCATCATCATGCTGATAGCACAAAGTTCCCTTGACACACTCTCTTGACATCTGTTCCTATCATCTATTGCACCTGGTTGGTCCTCTTAAACTTCATCCAATGTCCGTACAGAGCTGATGAAAGTAAGTTTTAGCTGGTCACCTAACACTAGTGCATCGATGTGTAGGAGTCCATAAGAGAACATTGCTAATAAGTTAGTCGCTACTTCTCTAGCCGAACCCAGCATGTTTTCTTTGTCTTACTTGGATGGTTTGGGAGATGGGAGATAAGTGGCTGTACAGCTGCTGTTTTGTAGAGTGCTGCTTCCAGGATTTGTTCAAAAGAGCACATAGTATTTTTGTGTAATTCCCATTTAGCATTTTCACCGCATGTTTTATTAGCGTCCACGTGGTGCATCCATACAGTAGTACTGACACAGCCACAGCTTGGAAAAAATCCTATTTTTTTATCAGAGAGATAATCTATGAAAAATTATGCTGTCTTGTGATTTTTTGCATTGATTTGTTAGATAGTCTGAATTTGTGATGTGAAACAATTTCTCTAAAAGTAGTTTTGATATTTCCTGAGAAATTTCTCAACTTCAAGTCGGATATGATTGCGAAGAAGAGCATTATGAACTGTAGCATTAAGGGTTTTGTCTCTATAGTTTTTAGTGATTCTGAGGTCATTATTCATGGAGAAGGAAATGATACAGCCTTTTGTTCATTTCTCTATTGTGTTTTGTTTATATACAGTGTTGCATAATTGAAGAAGTATGTCATTAAATTTTCTTATTTTCCATCCTTTTGGATATATTTTTTTGAGGCCTACAGCTTTTCTATTTTTGATTTTTTTGAGTACTGTGGAAAGTTCTTCCATCATAAATTCCCCTTGTTTGATGTCTAGTTGGCTATTAATTACTTTTTAGTAGGTTTATCAGTGATTCCAGGAAAATTTCCGAGCAGATTCTTGAAATGCTCTTTCCACTTCTGAAGTCTTTCTTCTTAGCTGACAGCTTTTAGTTTTGCTTTCAAGGTGCTTTTCCTTCTGCACACTTTATTTACTGTCTGCCCTGCTAATTGTGATTGTCTATTTTCTTTCAAGTTATTGATTTTATTGATTTGGTCTTGAATATATTCTAATTGATCTTTTTAGTATGTGTTAGTTTTCTCTGGGCTTTCTTAAGTTTCTGTGCATTGGCATTTGTTGTTTTTTTAAAGCACAAGGACTGAAAAGCATTCCTACACCTCCTATGACAACATTGATGGATGTTTTTGCATGCAGATGCTGACACAAATGTCCATCTATTATCAGTATCAAGGTATTTCAGTTTTAGATTTTTATGTTAATGTTTTTGCATGTAAATTTGAGTTTGAGTTTGACCTCTGTATTTGATTTTTCAAACACTACGACCAGAGCTCCAACCTCTGTAGACCCCCGCCTTGTTTACCAGCATAAAGGTTTTTCAAACACTGTGACTATAGCTCCAGCCTCTGCAGAACCCCCCCCTGTTTACCTGCATAAAGGTTTTTCAAACACTGTGACTATAGCTCCAGCCTCTGCAGAACACCCCCCCTTGTTTACCAGCATAAAGGTTTTTCAAACACTGTGACTATAGCTCCAGCCTCTGCAGAACCCCCCCCCTTGTTTACCAGCATAAAGGTTTTTCAAACACTGTGACTATAGCTCCAGCCTCTGCAGAACACCCCCCCTGTTTACCTGCATAAAGGTTTTTCAAACACTGTGACTATAGCTCCAGCCTCTGCAGAACCCCCCCCCCTTGTTTACCAGCATAAAGGTTTTTCAAACACTGTGACTATAGCTCCAGCCTCTGCAGAACCCCCCCCCCTGTTTACCTGCATAAAGGTTTTTCAAACACTGTGACTATAGCTCCAGCCTCTGCAGAACCCCCCCCTTGTTTACCAGCATAAAGGTTTTTCAAACACTGTGACTATAGCTCCAGCCTCTGCAGAACCCCCCCCTGTTTACCTGCATAAAGGTTTTTCAAACACTGTGACTATAGCTCCAGCCTCTGCAGAACCCCCCCCCTTGTTTACCAGCATAAAGGTTTTTCAAACACTGTGACTATAGCTCCAGCCTCTGCAGAACACCCCCCCTGTTTACCTGCATAAAGGTTTTTCAAACACTGTGACTATAGCTCCAGCCTCTGCAGAACCCCCCCCCCTTGTTTACCAGCATAAAGGTTTTTCAAACACTGTGACTATAGCTCCAGCCTCTGCAGAACCCCCCCCTGTTTACCTGCATAAAGGTTTTTCAAACACTGTGACTATAGCTCCAGCCTCTGCAGAACCCCCCCCCCCTTGTTTACCAGCATAAAGGTTTTTCAAACACTGTGACTATAGCTCCAGCCTCTGCAGAACACCCCCCCTGTTTACCTGCATAAAGGTTTTTCAAACACTGTGACTATAGCTCCAGCCTCTGCAGAACCCCCCCCCTGTTTACCAGCATAAAGGTTTTTCAAACACTGTGACTATAGCTCCAGCCTCTGCAGAACCCCCCCCTGTTTACCTGCATAAAGGTTTTTCAAACACTGTGACTATAGCTCCAGCCTCTGCAGAACCCCCCCCCTTGTTTACCAGCATAAAGGTTTTTCAAACACTGTGACTATAGCTCCAGCCTCTGCAGAACCCCCCCCTGTTTACCTGCATAAAGGTTTTTCAAACACTGTGACTATAGCTCCAGCCTCTGCAGAACCCCCCCCCCCTTGTTTACCAGCATAAAGGTTTTTCAAACACTGTGACTATAGCTCCAGCCTCTGCAGAACCCCCCCCTGTTTACCTGCATAAAGGTTTTTCAAACACTGTGACTATAGCTCCAGCCTCTGCAGAACCCCCCCCCCCTTGTTTACCAGCATAAAGGTTTTTCAAACACTGTGACTATAGCTCCAGCCTCTGCAGAACACCCCCCCTGTTTACCTGCATAAAGGTTTTTCAAACACTGTGACTATAGCTCCAGCCTCTGCAGAACCCCCCCCCTTGTTTACCAGCATAAAGGTTTTTCAAACACTGTGACTATAGCTCCAGCCTCTGCAGAACCCCCCCCTGTTTACCTGCATAAAGGTTTTTCAAACACTGTGACTATAGCTCCAGCCTCTGCAGAACCCCCCCCCTTGTTTACCAGCATAAAGGTTTTTCAAACACTGTGACTATAGCTCCAGCCTCTGCAGAACACCCCCCCTGTTTACCTGCATAAAGGTTTTTCAAACACTGTGACTATAGCTCCAGCCTCTGCAGAACCCCCCCCCCCTTGTTTACCAGCATAAAGGTTTTTCAAACACTGTGACTATAGCTCCAGCCTCTGCAGAACCCCCCCCTGTTTACCTGCATAAAGGTTTTTCAAACACTGTGACTATAGCTCCAGCCTCTGCAGAACCCCCCCCCCTTGTTTACCAGCATAAAGGTTTTTCAAACACTGTGACTATAGCTCCAGCCTCTGCAGAACCCCCCCCTGTTTACCTGCATAAAGGTTTTTCAAACACTGTGACTATAGCTCCAGCCTCTGCAGAACACCCCCCCTTGTTTACCAGCATAAAGGTTTTTCAAACACTGTGACTATAGCTCCAGCCTCTGCAGAACCCCCCCCTGTTTACCTGCATAAAGGTTTTTCAAACACTGTGACTATAGCTCCAGCCTCTGCAGAACCCCCCCCCCTTGTTTACCAGCATAAAGGTTTTTCAAACACTGTGACTATAGCTCCAGCCTCTGCAGAACACCCCCCCTGTTTACCTGCATAAAGGTTTTTCAAACACTGTGACTATAGCTCCAGCCTCTGCAGAACACCCCCCCCTGTTTACCTGCATAAAGGTTTTTCAAACACTGTGACTATAGCTCCAGCCTCTGCAGAACACCCCCCCCCTGTTTATCTGCATAAAGGTTTTTCAAACACTGTGACTATAGCTCCAGCCTCTGCAGAACACCCCCCCCTGTTTATCTGCATAAAGGTTTTTCAAACACTGTGACTATAGCTCCAGCCTCTGCAGAACACCCCCCCTGTTTACCTGCATAAAGGTTTTTCAAACACTGTGACTATAGCTCCAGCCTCTGCAGAACACCCCCCCCCCTGTTTATCTGCATAAAGGTTTTTCAAACACTGTGACTATAGCTCCAGCCTCTGCAGAACACCCCCCCCTGTTTACCTGCATAAAGGTTTTTCAAACACTGTGACTATAGCTCCAGCCTCTGCAGAACACCCCCCCCTGTTTATCTGCATAAAGGTTTTTCAAACACTGTGACTATAGCTCCAGCCTCTGCAGAACACCCCCCCCTGTTTACCTGCATAAAGGTTTTTCAAACACTGTGACTATAGCTCCAGCCTCTGCAGAACACCCCCCCCCCTGTTTATCTGCATAAAGGTTTTTCAAACACTGTGACTATAGCTCCAGCCTCTGCAGAACACCCCCCTGTTTACCTGCATAAAGGTTTTTCAAACACTGTGACTATAGCTCCAGCCTCTGCAGAACCCCCCCCCTTGTTTACCAGCATAAAGGTTTTTCAAACACTGTGACTATAGCTCCAGCCTCTGCAGAACACCCCCCTTGTTTACCAGCATAAAGTTTTTTCAAACACTGTGACTATAGCTCCAGCCTCTGCAGAACACACCCCCCCTTGTTTACCAGCATAAAGGTTTTTCAAACACTGTGACTATAGCTCCAGCCTCTGCAGAACACACCCCCCCTTGTTTACCAGCATAAAGGTTTTTCAAACACTGTGACTATAGCTCCAGCCTCTGCAGAACACCCCCCCTTGTTTACCAGCATAAAGGTTTTTCAAACACTGTGACTATAGCTCCAGCCTCTGCAGAACACCCCCCCCTGTTTACCTGCATAAAGGTTTTTCAAACACTGTGACTATAGCTCCAGCCTCTGCAGAACACCCCCCCCTGTTTATCTGCATAAAGGTTTTTCAAACACTGTGACTATAGCTCCAGCCTCTGCAGAACACCCCCCCTGTTTACCTGCATAAAGGTTTTTCAAACACTGTGACTATAGCTCCAGCCTCTGCAGAACCCCCCCCCTTGTTTACCAGCATAAAGGTTTTTCAAACACTGTGACTATAGCTCCAGCCTCTGCAGAACACCCCCCTTGTTTACCAGCATAAAGTTTTTTCAAACACACTGTGACTATAGCTCCAGCCTCTGCAGAACACACCCCCCTTGTTTACCAGCATAAAGGTTTTTCAAACACTGTGACTATAGCTCCAGCCTCTGCAGAACCCCCCCCCCTTGTTTACCAGCATAAAGGTTTTTCAAACACTGTGACTATAGCTCCAGCCTCTGCAGAACACCCCCCTTGTTTACCAGCATAAAGTTTTTTCAAACACTGTGACTATAGCTCCAGCCTCTGCAGAACACACCCCCCCTTGTTTACCAGCATAAAGGTTTTTCAAACACTGTGACTATAGCTCCAGCCTCTGCAGAACACCCCCCCTGTTTACCTGCATAAAGGTTTTTCAAACACTGTGACTATAGCTCCAGCCTCTGCAGAACACCCCCCCCTGTTTATCTGCATAAAGGTTTTTCAAACACTGTGACTATAGCTCCAGCCTCTGCAGAACACCCCCCCTGTTTACCTGCATAAAGGTTTTTCAAACACTGTGACTATAGCTCCAGCCTCTGCAGAACACCCCCCTTGTTTACCAGCATAAAGTTTTTTCAAACACTGTGACTATAGCTCCAGCCTCTGCAGAACACACCCCCCCTTGTTTACCAGCATAAAGGTTTTTCAAACACTGTGACTATAGCTCCAGCCTCTGCAGAACACCCCCCCCTGTTTACCTGCATAAAGGTTTTTCAAACACTGTGACTATAGCTCCAGCCTCTGCAGAACACCCCCCCCTGTTTATCTGCATAAAGGTTTTTCAAACACTGTGACTATAGCTCCAGCCTCTGCAGAACACCCCCCCTGTTTACCTGCATAAAGGTTTTTCAAACACTGTGACTATAGCTCCAGCCTCTGCAGAACCCCCCCCCCCCTTGTTTACCAGCATAAAGGTTTTTCAAACACTGTGACTATAGCTCCAGCCTCTGCAGAACACCCCCCTTGTTTACCAGCATAAAGTTTTTTCAAACACTGTGACTATAGCTCCAGCCTCTGCAGAACACACCCCCCCTTGTTTACCAGCATAAAGGTTTTTCAAACACTGTGACTATAGCTCCAGCCTCTGCAGAACACCCCCCCTTGTTTACCAGCATAAAGGTTTTTCAAACACTGTGACTATAGCTCCAGCCTCTGCAGAACACCCCCCCTTGTTTTCCAGCATAAAGGTTTTTCAAACACTGTGACTATAGCTCCAGCCTCTGCAGAACACCCCCCCTTGTTTACCAGCATAAAGGCCGATACAATTTGGATGTATGGTTTGAATTAGAGACACACTAATCTTTTAATAGCTGCCTTTTTTCTCATCAATAGATGCTGCCTTTATAGCAGTAGTTTCCTGACTGAACTATTTCATCCTGGCCATTGACCCACCTTTGTATTCATCCACCTTACTTTATCACATGGTTTCCATTGCTATTGGCTTGTGTAGCTCATATAATACTCTTCTCCCTCAGAGACTGCAATCCAGTGACAAGCCAGGAAAGAATATTTGAGGGATTATGGAGGCAGCAAGATTGAATATTGTGAAGTTTGATCTGTCAAGTTTGTTTGTGGTTTTATCATTATAGAGTTGTTGTAGGGTTTTGTTTATCTAAGTTTTCTTTGTTGGGGGAGAAAAAAAGAAGTCCTCACCTTTTTCCCCTTAAGTTTTAACTTAGTTTTGCTATCCTATCTTAGCTTAATCAGGTACATGTGGGATCAGCCACATTACATTTAGATAAAGTTATTTTTGTGCATTGGATTCCGTTTTCTAACACATTTTTTTTAAATTTCATTTTTTTAGGGGTGTAACTGCTATGTATACTTATGATGGTAATTAAAACTGTTAAAAACATATAATAAAACAAATAAATATATCAATACTCTTACTTTCCATTCTTGCCAAGGTCAAATATTTTTCGAGGTTTTTTGTTTTGGTTTGGTTTTTAACTTCTACCCAATTTTAAACTTTTTTTGTTTTTCTTATTCTCTCTCTTGAAAACGGGCCAGTTGAAAAGGGAATAAAAGTGTTGCTAACAGGTCGACAGGCAAAGAACATTTTAACTTTTTCATGTAATAGTTAGAGAGTATATATATATATACATGGTGCATTCAGTGTTTCCAGACCTTTTTTGTACAGGCATTTAAAATTGTTGTAGACTCTTGAAAATTCAGTATGTTATTGCTATACATCTTATGAGATGACTGACCAATTTTTATGATTTCAGATTCAAATCAACAGCTATAGCAAGAATTGGAATACACCCTACTAAAGCCTGATTGTCACAGCTGGTGAATTTCAAAAATGCAATCTGGATGTGAGGACACTTTAGAAAAACGATATGCAATAAAATTCTGTTTTAAACTTGAAAAAATGCCAGAGAAAAACATATGGAATGCTTCAGACTGCTTTTCAACCATCTTGCATGAATCAGGCATTAGTTTTTGAGTGGCATAAGTGATTCAAGGAAAGCAGGGAGTCTGTGAGGGATGATGAGAGGTGTGGGAGGAGTAAGGAAGTCAATACACCAGAGTTGATTGGCCTAAGAGTTAGGGTTAGGATTAGGGTTACTATGTTGAGGTTTTAAGGGAGTTCAGGAAGAGATTCCTTGGGAAGAGGCCAGCACTCTTCAAATCGGGTCAGTGGCTTTTCCACCAGGACAATGTACCAGTCCACAACTCCATCCTTGTCACAGACTATTTGACCAAGATGAGCATCAGGACAGTTCCTCACTGTCCCAATAGTCCAGACGTTGCTCCCTGTGACGTTTGGCTATTCCCTAAGCTCAGAGGCTGTTGTTATGAGACAATTGAGGAGATGAAAGAGGCTGTGACGAAGGTGATTGACACACTGACATAAGAGGACTTCCATGGGGCCTTCCAGAAGTTGTTGGAATGGTACAACAAGTGCATTTTTCCAAGTTTAGAACTGAATTTTATTGCATGTTGTTCTTCTAAAGTGTCCTCAAATCTAGATTGCATTTTTTAATTCCCCAGCTGTGACAATCAGGCTTTAGTAGGGTGTATTCCAATTCCTACTGTAGCTGTTGATTTCAACCTGAAATCATAAAAATTGGTCAGTCATCTCATAAGATGTATACCAATAACATATTGAATTTTCAAGAGTCTACGACAATTTTAAATGCCTGTACAAAAAAGTCTGGAAACTTATTGAATGCACCATATATATATATATATATATATATATATATATATATATATATATATATATATATATATATATATATATATATTGTCCACAAGTATGTTCCTTTTTGAGAAAGGTAGTTTTCTACCTTCTACCATTGTGTATTTATCATTTTTTCTAAAAATTGTTTTTTGATTTTTATTTCCATAAAGAATAAACTTCCCTCTTTACATAGAAACTTCTAAAAGCCTGAGTGCCATTATCAGTGGATTTTTTGTCAGTGTTACAACAACAGTGAATTTTAGGATAGGTGTCTAGGGGTAGACTTGGTCCTACGCAGTCAAAACACAAAAATAAGTTGTACGCAAAATGGTCAAATAAAAACAGAGGTTTGTAAATACTAACCTAAATTTATTTACAGGTACTGTACAGGGGACGAGGAGGCACGCAATGATAAAAACAAAAAGAGTAACACGTGGGCAAAAAGCGGTTGAAAGTAAAAACATAGGCTATAACCAACATGAAATGTATTTTGGATTAAAAATTAGATTATTCTAAGTTTGGCCAGCAAAAACAAGTACAATAAAAAACTTGAATAAAAAGTTGAATACAGCAAGTAAAAAGTAAGTTTCTTTATCCCAGGAGAAATGCTCAGCGACGTCTTACTCTGTTAGAGGCTGGAATCATTCTAACTAAACTGCCAGTGACACCAGTGTCACCTGACCAAAATAGTAGTAGTCTCAACCCAAATGACAAGGTCAAAAAGGAGGTGAGAGAACTACAAACAATAAGCCATGCAAGATAATATTCAAAGTGACCCAGATCAAAAGGCAAGGAAAAGTTCACTCTTACTTCACAGAGGAGACATGAAGTCTGCTCCAAAGGACAAGTTGAAAAGGGGGCCTTAGGAGGTAACAGTCAGTAAACTGAAATTATTACCAAATCCCCCAATAAGTAAATCTACATTTACCTTATGTCCATGTCTCATAAAATTGTCCTCATTTTGGTTTTTATATTCACAATGTTTAGGTTGTTCTATTCTCTAGTCTTCTTCAAATATTTTTTTTTTTGGCTGTCAGTAACCTTCAAGAAACTTCAAACTGAAACCTTTATTCAATCTGCAGATGTTGACTATTTTTACTCCATTGTTCATGCCTTCTGATATTTCCTATTAGTTTATTCTTGTGTGTCTCTGTGTATGTATGTCCGTGTATATCCTTAAGAATTTTAAAATTAATTTTCTATGTCTCTTCAAGCAGACAAAATAACATTACATTTAAGACTCTTAAAAATTGTCTCTGAATTGTCCCACTTAACAATAACCTCGAGCCGCACTTCTTAAAGTGATGGGATACATACTGGTGCTCGTATGCAAGTCATCTGTTGACCAGTTTCCAATTTCCCATCATCATCATAACATATATAATATAATGTAAAAATAAAATGCATAAAATCTTTTTATATTGTTTAATATCATTCTTTTCACATGCTGTTTTACTATACAATGGATAGAAATACTTGGAACTTGACCAGAAATGAAAGCTATGTATAAACTCGTAAATAAGGTTTGGTTGGTTTGGTTCTTATTTAATGCCAAAGCTATACTTATAGAAGAACAGTAGTGGTACAATTTAACCCATAGCTGTGGGCAAATATGGTACTGGTCCGTGGCACATTGGAAAAATATCTTGTTGGTATGCCACATCAAATAGTTTGAGAAGCACTGCCATAAAAGATGAAGTGCTGGTTAAGAACTTTTAGTTGGAGTCAACCTGGAAGTTGTGACTTCAATCCTTGGGGTTTGCTTCAGTGTAAAGAAAAATTACATTACAAAGACAAAATGAATAAAAAAGTGAATTAATTGATACAAGATATCGTAAGGCATGAAACAGTTAAATGAGAATTGTCTGCACCTGAGGATTGAATAAAGGGATCCTTTCAAATTCCCTGAATATTTCTACCAACAACAAAACTTCTGAAAAAGACTGAAAGGTACAGTGGTTGAACCATTGGAAATATAACAATTAAGATAAAGACAATTGTCCAAGACATATCATCATCATCATCATCATCATCAAGATGTACCAACAGCATGGATTCCCTTGACTCTCTCTCTCACCATCAGTCCCTATCATCCATCTTGCACAGAGCTGATGCATGTCAGTTTTTGCTAGTCAGCCAACACTGGTTCAGCCATATGAGAACGCCGCTTAATAGTTTTTTAGGGTGATAGTCAGGTTAGTACCCAGCATGTTCATCTTACTTAGATGATCTGTGAGACAGCAGGTAAGTTGCCATACAACTGCTGTTTTTTGTGGGTTCTGCTTCCTGGATTTGTTCAAAACAGCACACACCATCCTTGTGTAGTTCCCATCTAGCTTTTTCTCTAGGTATTTCATTCAAATGGTACAACAATACAGTCACAATGACACAGCTGAAGAATTCTCGTTTTATTTTAATTCATCAGAGAGATTTGATTTCCATGTAGATAATAAAAATTCTTCAGAGATTTTGGTGAACATTATTCTTTCTTTGTTAATTGGCACTGTTCTTTTTTCAGATTTTTAACCAATCCATAACTGTCGAGTCCAATTTTTATCATTGGCATTGGGATGTAGCTTTTACATACACCACTTTATTGGGCGACATTGTTCTGAATGCAAAGACATCATTGATCCAGAAAAGAGCTTTGCTTGGAACAAACAAAGATATTACAAGTAAATCCTTTTTGGCTAAGCAGCATCAATGTCACAATAAGTCTGTCAACCTCAAAGCCATAGATGATGACAGTGTCGGTTGTTTTGTTGGACTCTTTGATCTCACTTTTTTTCAATCTTCTTGGAATTCCCCTATTGAAGCAGGTTAGTCTCTTTTCATCATTTTCCTCTTCCTGGGGGGAAGAAATGGCTAAAATTCTCTCTCTCTCTCTCTCTCTCTCTCTCTCTCTCTCTCTCTCTCGACAACTTTGCTAGTTTTATCATTTATGTAGTCCGTTCAAAAAGTTCTAAGCCTTGCTCAGAAGGAGTCAGAGAAACAAGACAATTTTTCAATATTTTTCATTATAGTCCCCTGTGAGGTCAATACATTTGGTTCAATGGGCAAGTTATCCTGGGGCAAAAGCACACCTGCCTTCAGCATCAGTCTGCATTTCAATAATTGCTTCCTTCAGTTGTCTTAATTCTGATGCATAACACTGTCCATTAATAGTTTATCCCTTTTCCAGGTAATCTATCATGATTACACATTTAGAATGAGAAAAAAACAGAAAAACCCCCTCCTTGCCAGCAGACACTGCCTTCTTAAATTTGGTGGATGAAGATGTAGAATATTTCCACTGTTTGCTTTGTTTTTGTTTTTTTATTCAAGTTCAAAATGGTGAGCCCAGATTTCATTCTGAGTTATTAATCTGCTCTAGGAATTCTAAGGGTTAGACTGGAAGCCAGTCAGAAGTGTTGTGGAAATGTCAAGGCTTTTCAGCTTGTTCTCTGGTGTCAACATCCTTAGGATCCATCTTGTAAACAGTTTGCTCATCTCCAAGATCTCAGTTAAAACTGTGCGAACTGAACAAAAACTAATGCTTTGGACTTAACTATCTGCTCAAAAGTAAAATGTCTATCATTCAAAACCATACGGTGAATGGCATCAACTCATTCATCAGGAGTTGAGCTTTTTAGATGACCTGATCAAGGGTCACCTTCTGCTAGAATTCCTCAGCTCACTTTTTCACAATTGCATAAAAAGGAGAGTTCTCAGCAAGTATCTGTCCAATGTCCTCATGGACTTCCTTGGCTGTCATACATTTCTTTGGCAGATACTTTATCACTGCTTAGGTCTCACTTTAATCCATTTTTAGATTTTTCACACACCTTTCACATTTATATGGCTGCACAGAAATTAAGACAGAAATCTGAATTAGTTTTTCTAGTTTTATAAGAAATAGTTGCATCTTGCCAAAACAAAAATGTTCAGCTATGGCTCTTCTTTCTGCGTGAGAGTTAGTAATTTTTGAATGATTTTCATTTACTAGTCTAGTGATTTCCCAAATATTTTTAAGTTGCTGCTCCGTTTGGTTCCCAGGTTATACCCACTGACTTCACCACGACCTGTAAAATCAGAATCATGTCACACACCAGTTCCTTTTTTTTAGCCCACTCATTAATGAACCCCAAGCTATCAAACTCAAGGATTAGCTTGAGTTTAAACTTATCTTCCACTATGTTAGCCAAAATAATTCACATCAATAAGTGTCAGTATCATAGTTCATATCCAGGTTCAAACAGCCAAAATTGCAAGTCTAACGTCAAGTACATAAAGAAGAAGAGTTAAAATATCTGACTTTTAAATCTGTACTAAGCAACCTTACTCTTGCTCACTAGCTAAAATTTACACTACCAGCTGTTCAAAAAGCAACAGCTTTTATAGAAAGGACAAAAACTTGTGATTGGTCAGCAACCCTAACCCACCATTCCTATACAAATGACATCTCCATTCCTTGGGCCACATATAGTTTTCATTTAGGCCAAGTCACAGACATCTACTCCCCATGTACCAAATACTTTTCCTGACAGTTTGGTACCCTGCTACACATATACAAGAAATATTTATTTCTTGATATCATTTCTATTTTTAGTTCCAAAGAATTCCTTTTTCACTCCAGACTTGTCAAAATATCCTTATATTACTAAAACTCTCATTATAGTATTGTACCACTACAAGTCTCAAATAGAAGGTTGTAATGTTACTGCACCAAATAGGAAATTGCACAATTACGCACCAGATGTACAGTTGTAACACTGCCATGAGAAAAGTACCAAACACACGAAAGTTTATCTTGGTTCACTAACACAAGTTTATTCACTACTACATTGGCAGTCATCGAGAGAAAGAAACAGAGTATGAAAACTGAGTTACCCACATTAACTGGATAAAGGAAAACGTTATGGGAAGAGAAAGAGAGAGCAGACACAAACCTTGAATTTTCTGGCTGGTTTTCTGTTGTAGTTCTAATGAGCTTGTTTGCTTGTTTTGTCTCCACAGCTGCACATCTGATATGAGACCCCTTTTTTGGAGCCCACCCCAAAATGGGGGCTATAATTTTTGTCTGTTTATACATCTTTGCTGCTGGTGTTCAACTGTCGTCTTTACCTCATCACATCCCCAAGCCAACTAACTTTCAAACTCAAGTCATCCCCTTACTTCTACCTGGTGTCCGAAGGGGGAACATATCCATTTCCAGTGGTTCCATACCTGTGCAGAAGATTTTTAATTACCTTAGTCATTCACCCGTGACTGGCTGACCTACAATAAGTGCTTTGGTCTGACTCACTCAGGTCAGCTGGCTACTCAGCAGACTCTCTGTCAGCTTTTTCTTCTTATCATTATTTTTTCTTCTTTCTCTCCTTCTCCAGAAATTCTCTTTATAACTTGGACCTACCATATCATTTTACAGTATTTCCTTCTCTTAGAGTGGCTGCCCAGTCTTCCCTATTATTTACTCATAGCTTGGGGGAAAAGAGATGGATTCATGCCTTTCCAAAGGGCATTAGCACAAAATGAAATGCAAACAGCTTCTACCAGGATTTGAACTCAGGTCAGTTGTTCCATTTCCTAAGACAACAACCATTATGCTAAGAATGCTACAAACAATTTTGTCATAAAAAGTTCATTTTATTTTAAAGCAAAGATTTAGTATGCTTGTTGCTAAGGAAGATATTTAGTTGAGTCTCCATTCATCAAGGACTAATATCAGCATTAGTATATCCATGATATACTAATGTTAAACACAACAGAAGACAAGATAAACTAATTGACATTTTATTTATACAATATACATATCAGTGGTATTAAACAAAAAATACATAAATGTGTCCCAACAGATGAAACTATACACATATTGTTCCATGAACAAGCAGTATATAGAAGGGGTACAAATAAAAAAAGCTTACTTAATGAGTGTAGGCAATATTGCTATGTGGCTTTACGATTTCCCGGCAAGGTCAGAGACAATGTCTCTACCATTGAAAGAATAAAGGTTAAGGAAGAGTTTCTGTTGTATTGGGTATGACACCTGACACGTCCTTAACAAGAGGTTTTCATATTGTAACAGTTATTATTTGTTGAATCCTGGACATGGCTATCTGCATTTCACATAGCAATAAGACCCTTTGGAAACCTATGCATCCAACTATTCTCTCTCCAGCTATGGGCAAAAAGTAGAGCAGGCTGGGCTCTTTAACCTTTGTATGGCAACTAGTCTAGGAGAAGGAAAACACAAAATTCAAACCTGTTAAACTCTACTTAAAAACTGACCTTGTGTCACATCCTGCTCATGGGGAAAGTGTTGGATAAATATATCTGTCCCCTTAGGGAGATAATTATTTCTTGTATTTACAATAAAAAGATTTTATTTTTTCTTGTGGAACATTATAAAATCAAAAAGATTAATATTAGGTATTATTCATTGCCAAACTCTACAGCATTGAAAGCCTGTAATGAAAAATCTGAATACATAACAAAAAATAAGTGCAGATCTTATATGTATTTATACATTTTTATTTTTAATTGAATTTTCATCAAAGAACTTTAACAAAATTTTTTTCATGATTTTCTTCTGTAGAAAACAACTGGAGTTGGAAGATTCGTTTTGGCGCCATTCAAACTTTAATTCGAATCTGTGAAAGTCTGTCAAAAGATTGCGGTAAAGAAGGACTTCAGTCAGCTGCTTGGGGCATCTTGTATCAAGCAAATGCAACAGAACAAGACCCACGCGTTCTGGAAGCTTTGAGGGTTGGTTATGTAAGTAACATAACTCCTATTTAAAATGTTCTTTTTTATGTTTTTCGTAAAAAGATGTTCATTTTGTTAAAGTGAATTTGTAAATTACAACAAAATATAAAATGCACAATATCTCAAACAAAATTGTTTGCAGGGATTTTGTTTTTGTTTTGTTTGTTTTCTTTTCTTTTTGTTTTGTCTTTGTTTTTTTACCTTGTTTTATTTTGTTTTTATTTCTTTTGTTTTTGGTAGCTGAATGTTTGAAACAGATACATTTTGCAATATTTGTCAGATTTTCAGCTTCAAAATTTTGATCTTGAAAGTGAAAGTGATTGAAACATCCACATACATTGCACCTTTCCCTAGAAAGAAACATGGTCAGCGACAAGGAACAAATTACCAAGTTTTATAAAAACATTAATCATATTAATCACTAATCATTAAATTGTTCTGCCGCGTGCCATAAAAAGGTAATTTGCTAGCCCCACGTTTCAGACTCCTGATTTAAAAGAAAAATATTTCAACCTAAAAAAATAACAAATGCTATACTTTGATCTTTGCTTGATAAAGAAATAAGTTGAAGACTCAAAATGAAAAACAGTTTTGTTGTTTTTTAAAATTTTGTACAAGTCAGGTTCAATTGCTGGCTTAGGAATCTTTAAATTGATTTCACTGAAAAATGAGAATTTACAAATCAGCTAATACTGTTTAAATATTGACAATCATGATAAACGGTTTTATAGAAAAAACTTCCGAGTTTATAACAGCAACTTTTACTATAACTTAATGTATTTGTTGATCATTATTCAGCGTCTATCACATTGAAATTAGTTTCTTGCCAAACAAGTTTAAATATCTTCATATACAGTAGCAACAACTGGTACCATTAACAAATAATAAATTTCAAGTGTTTCCCTACAAAACTGTGTATTATATAAAAGGTAAATATCTTTCATTTTTGACAGTCTATTTCTTTCATAAACATCGTATATAACCTCACCTAACAGCACCTAACAGTCAAAAATTAATAATAATTGGTAATGCTTCGAAAATGCATGAATGATTTTATTTTTTATTTGTAAAATCACTGCTGTATATTATCTGTGCTTTAAATGCAAAGTCAATTACTGTAATCCCAAATAACAGTTGAACCTGGTCAAGAGAAGCTAATGATATTGGACTTTATTAGAAACTGAAAACACAAGTTAGTGTCAAATAGAATGCCGATAATAACTTTGATGAAATTTAAAAAGAAAGTAATTGTGGACTTTAATTAAGTTAAAACTTAATATTGACAGAAGGGGAAGTAAGAGGGGTGGTGGAAATATATATATATTTTCTCGAAAGCCACGAGAAGCAACATGGTGGATGCTAAAGCGAGCAGATAAACCCTCTGATGGTTCAACACAATGCCTAACCTGGCCTTGGGTGTATGAATCTTATGGTTCAATGGCCAGGATCAAACAGTTTGATTGGGGAACTACTGCTGCTCATCTATAAGGGTGGCTTCTATAGATGGGAATAAAAACAGCCATCGAAGGATTACAATGACCCACACTTAAACCACCTGTCCAAACCACATTGATCTTCATGCAGGTAAAGAAGAGGTGCGTCCTGCTGAGATTGAAGCCTTGGACTCAGTGTTAAAAAAATCAGCTACAGAGCTCAAATTAAAACCAAAATTACTAAAAGGCAAATGCACAATACGAATAGCAACATTCAACGTTAGAACCTTAAATAGAATAGGACAACTACCCGAGCTGACTGCATCAGCAATAGATCATAACATAGACATGATATGCATACAAGAACACCAATACATTCATAGCAAGGATATTAAATACCACAATACTGGCAATGGATAGATGCTAGCCCCTGCATCTGCATGGAAAAACTGTCAATGCAACGATAGGAAGTGTCATGATCATCATGTCGTACCGCCAGCACGGATATCCCTGACCTTCTCTCACCTCTCCTCCCTATTGATCATCGCTTCTGGCAGGTCCTCTGGGCTACATCCCCTATCCTCACAGAGCTGCTGTATGTAGGTTTGAGCCAGTCTCCCTGCCCTTACTTGGCCATGTGAGGGGGTCCATAGGAGAACATCACTTATGAGCTCATCCCCGCTTCTCCAGCAGTGTCCTGCATGTCTGGTTTTCTAACTTTGATAGTTTTCGTGATGGGAGGTAGGTGGCCGTACAGCTGTTGCTTTGTGGGGTGTTGCCTCCAGGACTAGTTCAAAATTGCTTGCAGCATTATTGTGTAGTTGCTGTCAAGCTTTTTCTCCATCTGTTTAGTCAGCATCCATGTAGTGCATCCATATAGCAGTATCGACACAACCGCTGCTTGGAAGAAACTGCGTTTCATTTTATCAGTCAGGTCTGACTTCCATATGACCGATAACCTATTGACAGTTGTCCATGCTTTTGCTAGTCACGTGTCGATGTCTTTTTCAGTTGATGAGACACTGCTACCTTGGTAGGTGAACTTGTCAACTAGTTTCAGAGAGCTACCACCTAGTGTGGAGATGTCGCCTGTTTGATTTAGGCACATGTATTCTGTTTTTGTGTGCATTGACATGGAGGCCAATGCCTCCGGCAGCTTGTTCTAGACTATACAGTAGTGTTTCAGCTTGGACGGGTGCATTTCCCAAAATCGCTATGTCATCAGTGTAGTCGGCGTCGGTAATTGTTTTTGCGGGGTACCTTCAGCTTCTTTTCTTTGTCAGCTCAAAACCGTTTTCTTTGATGTTCTTAGCACGAAGTCTAGACAGATGATAAAGAGGTATGGGGCAAATGTGTCTCCTTGCAGTACTCCAGCTACGATGTCAAAGTAGTCTGTGTCTCCATCCGGAGAACGCACTTTCACTTTGGTGTTTCTATAGAGAATCATTATAGCTGCGATGGTCTCCTTTGGTATGCCGTATGCTAGTAGAATTTGTTCCATCTTCCCTCTGTGAATGGAATCAAAGGCCTTGGTAAAGTCGACAAATAGTATTGTTGCCTGTAAGCTTTTTACTTGTACGCCTTCAAGGAATCTACAGATAGTCAATATTTGTGAGGTCATGGATCTATTTCTTCAGAAGCCATTTTGGTTTTTCCTAAGAAATTTTGGGTTCTATGTGGTTTTATAGTAGGGCATTGTATATTTTGGCTGCTAAGGATGTAAGTGTTATACCTCGGTAGTTCTTGGCTAATCCGAGGTCGCCCTTTTTAGGGAAAGGGAGGATGCATCCCTTCATTCATCTGTATATTGTGTTTTGATTATAAACTGCATTACAGTGTCGGAGCAGTATGTCGTCATATTGTCTGGTCTTCCATACCTCTGGGGGAATTTCATCTAGCCCTGTGGCTTTTCTATTTTTAATTTTTCTAAGTACTGAATCAAGTTCTTTGAGAGTAAACAGTCCTAGCTTAATGTCTAATTGCTTACTAATAATTCTTGTAATTGGTTTATGCGTAACTTTTAGTGGGTTTTGTAGTGGATTCTCGAAATGCTGTTTCCACAGTTTTATTCTTTCTTGTTGGTTTGTAGTTTTCAATTTAGCTTTGGTTGTGCTCTTCCTTCTGCTCACTTCGTTTATCATTTGCCAGGCTATCCTAGATTGCCTGTCTTCCACTGAGTCTCTCATCTTATCTATATGATTTTGTATGTATTCTGTCTGTTCTTTTAGGTATATGCTTGCTAATTCATTTTGCGCTTTTTTTAGTTTCAGGGCATTTGTATTCGTTGGGTTCTTCCTATTGCATTTGAAGGCAGTTTTCATGTTTGCAAGTTTTTCTCTAACCGCTAATGTTTCCCAAGGGACTCTAGATTTAGTTCTAGGTTTTGTTGGTGTGTATTTCGCTGCTGCTTCTAGGTGTGCGTTGACAAAATTCTCATATTCGTCATTCGAGGTAAGTATTTCTGTCTTTTCCTGTAGTGTATCGAATTTGTTTCTTAATGCTAGCACATATTTATCTCTAATATCCTTGTTGTTAAGAAGAGCCCAGTAATAGTGTATAGTGGTCATTGTTCGTGTGGTGTTCTTTAGGTATGTTTATAGGACCACTGGCCCTAAAATCACTAAATAGCATAAAGAAAATACAACCTAGGATGATGGTAGCTACTTTTAATGGCAACCCCAGTGCAACAATCATCTGCTACAGCCCTACCAATGTTAGTGAAAAAGCTGACCTCATCGCCTTCTATAATGAGTTATCCTTCCTTGTTCGTAACATCCCAAAACACTTTCTCATCATTGTAGGACACATGAATGCCCAAATTGGTAAAAATGTAAACCACAAATTCAGCTTACACAACTTGTCAAACAGAAATGGGGAACATCTAACAGATTTTACGCTAGAAAATAGATTAACATGCCTCAATACAAAATTTTAGAAAAGGGAAGGAAAACTATGGACCTATACCTACGCAAATAATACTAAAGCACAGATAAACTAAATAAGAAATGGAATAATAGCACATTGAATTGCAAGGCATATTCATCTTTTGAGAGTGTGTTCTCCAATCACTGAATTGTCACAGCAAAAACACGACTGAGCCTCGAAGAAATACGGCCTGAACAACAACCACTGTACACTATGACTGGTCCCTGCTTAATAACAGGGAAATTAGAGATAAATATGCTTTAACACTAAGAAACAAAGTCAATGCACTACAGAAGACAGAAACAAATACTCTGAATGACGAATATGAGAATTTCGTCAATGCCCACTTAGAAACGACAGCGGAATTCATTCCAACTAAACAAAGAACAAAATTTAGAGTCCCATTGGAGACATCAGCGGTTAGAAAGTGTGCAGACGTGAAAACTGCTTCTAAATGCAATAGGTAGAACCCAACCGACACTAATACCCTGAAACTTTAAAAGGCACAAAATGAATTAGCTAACAATACCTAAAAGAACAAACAGAATACATACAAAATCAAATCGATAAGATTAGAAACTCAGTTGAAGATAGACAATCTAGGATAGCATGGCAAACGGTAAATGAAGTAAGCAGAAGGAAGAGCACTGCAAAAGCTAAACTGAAAGCTACCAGCCAAGAAGAATGAATACAACTATGGAAACAACATTACGAGAATTTACTCGGAAACCCTCCATGTCAATGCACACAAGACGGAATACATGTGCTTTAATCAAACAGGTGACATCTCCACACTAGGTGGTAGCTCTCTGAAACTAGTTGACAAGTTCACCTACCTCCGAAGCAGTGTCTCATCAATTGAAAAAGACATCAACACGTGCCTAGCAAAGGCATGGGCAGCCATTGATAGGCTATCAGTCATATAGAAGTCAGACCTGACTGGTAAAATGAAACGCAGTTTTTTTCCAAGCAGCGGTCGGATTGATACTGCTGTATGGATTCACTACATGGACACTAACAAAACGTATGGAGAAAAAGCTTGATGACAACTACACAAGAACGCTGCGAGCAGTATTGAACAAATCCTGGAGGCAGCACCCCACAAAGCAGCAACTATATGGCCACTTACCACTCATCATGAAAACTATCCAAGTTAGACGAACCAGACATACGGGACACTGCTGGAGAAGTAGGGACAAACTCATAAGTGACATACTCCTGTGGACCCCTTCATATGGACGACCAAAGACAGGACAACCAGGTAGAACTTCCATACAACAGCTCAGTGCCGATACGGGATGGGATCTTGAGGACCTGCTGGAAGCGATGGACAATTGAGAAAGGTGGCGGGAGAGGGTCAGGGATATCCATGCTGATAGCGCCACATGAAGATGATGATGATGAACACTATTACAACTAAGTGTAAAAGCAAGAGAAATAAGATGAAAGAAATAAGTAAGTAAAGTTGGCAACCATAGTCAAGAGTGACCAGAAGGCTTCCTTTTCAATAGCTACTGCACCAAGGTGTAGGGGAGGGTGCTACTCCTTTCCCTAGATTGCTCCAATTTACCCTTGATCCTTACTTTATAATGCTGTGTTAAGCAACAAGGCATCAAGTACCATTTTTTGAGTTTTTGGTATGACTTGACATGGGATTGAACCCAGGTCTTCCGGGCCATTGGTAAACACTGAAGCCATCGTGCAAATGTCCAGTAAAAAATGAAATATTAGTCAAAAATTAATAAGAATTGACAATTAATAATAATGATTGACAATGATTCATTTAAAAAATGTAGCCAATAGGCAGTGTATGAATTCTTTCATAATAGAAATTGTGTCTTTGAAAAGCTTCATTTTATCAACGAATGTCAAATGTTGCTGATATTTTCTCCTTCCATTTGTAGGTACAATCAAATTTGGACTTTTTATCAAAAAGCCAATCATTTCAGTTCCCTTGCACATTGGCCAGTTATTTGGCCAATGGCCTCGTCAAGATTTACTTGACTGTTCCTTGTTACAAACATCAGCCAAAAGGAAAGAATATTGTTATCAAAGGTGGCACGACAAACAAAGAAATTGGGATACAGATGCAAAAAACTAAAAAGGAAAAATCTTTTAAGAAACACCGAACTTCACTCAGGTGAGTTGTTAGTTACTTTTTGTTGAGAGAGAGAGAGAGAGAGAGAGAGAGAGAGAGATTTTTAGTTGAGAGAGAGATAGATTTCTAGTTGAGAGAGACAGAGAGATTTCTAGTTGAGAGAGAGAGATAGATTTCTAGTTGAGAGAGAGAAAGATTTTTAGACGAGAGAGAAATTTCTAGTTGAGAGAGGGAGAGAGAGAGAGAGAGATTTCTAATTGAGAAAGAGAGA
Source organism: Sepioteuthis lessoniana (assembly GCA_963585895.1). Lineage (NCBI taxonomy): Eukaryota > Metazoa > Mollusca > Cephalopoda > Myopsida > Loliginidae > Sepioteuthis > Sepioteuthis lessoniana. Next base: position 163,139 of record CAUZXS010005927.1, read on the forward strand.
GAGAGAGATTTTTTGAGAGAGAGAAATTTCTAGTTTTTTTCATAAGAAATGAAAACATAGCCATAATGGACACACGAAGATTGAGAAGTTTATTACAGGTAGATTTATGCAGGTATATTTTAGATATTTACTAGACGTTTGGTTAATCCATTGTTTCCCCATTGTGTCAGCAGTCCATGATGATACTGATACTTCTATTTAAAGAATGGAAGATTCTAATAGGTATTTCATAGTTATACCTATAATAGTGAGGATTTGAATTATTAAAATATAACTTTCAGTTGGAATGCAGACCCCACAGAATTATCATTTCATTGCAAATTGATTAGAAATTGCTTGATTTTCTGAGTTAAAACATTAAGTGTATTGCTCTAATAAAGGTTTCACTATCCAGTGCTGTTTTTGCTGGGCTATGGTTTCATTTAGACACACACACACACACACGCATACACACACATAGGGAATAATCCTTATGGTGTCAACATTGATTTGCTAGTCTGATATTGTTTTAAGCAAGATCAAACCATCACATTCACTTTCAGACCAATGTCCCTTAGAAAAGGCATGAACTCCCTTATTCCTTCCAACAACTGTCCTTCTACAATTTGTTCAGAAAATGTTTTTAATCTTTAATATAGTTTTGAAATCTAGAAAACATGACACAGATTTTGCTATTTTATGGGTTTTTTTCTAAATCTTTCTCTGAAATTTTATTCATGGTGAGAAATTCTAATTTATAATCTTAATAATTTGCATTTTTTTAAGCAAGAGAGAATTTCAAATGTGAAAGTTTCCTCAATTGATTTGAGAAATACAAAATCAAATATTTAGATAAACAGTTTTAAATTCATTTGTTAAGGAAAACGATTAATTCACATTTACTTCTATCACCAAAAATTAAGTATAATTGTAAAATCTTTTTTAAACAAATTGCTACAAATCTCAAGAACTTAGGAATTGGAAGAAATAAGCTTTTGTAATTTATTTTTTATTGTAGAATAAATTCTAAGTTCACTTAAAACAAATAAATTCATTTCATTTTCTAACTTTCATATTTCAATAAACTTCTTTCACATTGTGTTTCACTTTTAATTAATTTGACCATTTCACACTGAAACATTTAAAATTATGTGGCAAATGTAACATTTCTTCTTGTTAAACATTTAACTAATATTATCATCAAATCAATAAGCTAGTAAGTATTTAAATTAGAAAGATTTTTAGATTTTATTAAAATCTAAACAGAACTGAGTAGAAATGTATATACATTTCTACTTAGTTCTGTTTAGTTCTGTTTAATGACATAAAACTCTCAAACCAGCCTCTTTAAATGAATATGATGAATTGAAATGCATTTTATAATAAGTCAAAACAGATGACACTGAAACAATTTCATTGTAAAGAATGGAAAGTTTGGTGGAATCTATAAAAATTCTAGGTTTTTTATGTCTAAAATGAAATTATTAATTTTTATCTTATTTTATTTTTTTACCTTACAGAGAAGAAATTTTGTTTCGATCGACTTGGCACGTGACTCCGATGAATTACAACACAAGGACAACATTTCATTTGCGATGTCTTGTTGAAGACCAGGTAAGACAAGAGCAGAAAATCCTAAAATCAATCATTTCACATAGAACTAGCCTTTATTCAAATCTGAAATATTAATGCATATTATATTAATCTAATTCTTGTACGTATGTTAGATGATATATTGTGGCTCAATTTTTATTAGCACAATAACATAAAAATGCTTTAAATTAAAGAATAGACAAATTTCCAATTCCAAATAAATAATAAGTGTGCTCACTTTGATTGTTACAATTTCTCAAGGGAGAAAACTATTAAATGTTAATGATAGAGTACTTCCTCTTATTTATTTGCAATAAATTATAATATAAATTCCATAAATACTATTTCATTTGACTCTGTGTTTAAAGGCAATCTTCAATCAAGCATTTATAAAGAAATAAATTCTTATCTCTTCTTTTATATAATGTTTGGGTGGTTTTAATTTGCAATCTCATGCAATCTTTTTTAAATGAAAAGAAATTTTTAATCTGTATTGTTTTTTGGTTATTTCTTTCTGTTGACTGCAAAAGATGAAGGTTTAGATTTTTTTTTATAAGGAATGAAACCTTTAAATATTGTATACATGCAGTTTACTATGATAACAAAAAAAATGGTATTTGCTTATATATATATATATATATATATATATAATATATCTGTATGAGCAGGATGTGACACAAGGTCCATTTTTATGAGAGAATTTAACAGGTTTGAATTCAGTTTTCCTTCTTCTAGACTGGTTGCCATAGCAAAGTTAGAGTCCAGTCTCCCTTACTATTTATCCATAGCTGGCGGGAGAATATTTGGAGTCATACCTTTCCTAAGAGTGTTAGTACTAAGTGAAAAGCAAACAGCCTCATCTAGGATTTAAATTCAGTTCACCATATCTATTTCCTATGACGATAACCATTATGTCACAAGCACCTCAACCCACACACACACACGTATATATATATATATATATATATATATATATATATAAAAGTAGTGACTCTTTGTCATCAATATTACTCAGGTTCATATCTTTTACATAATTTTCTGTGTAATTTACTAGGGTGAGTCAAAAGTTTTGCAATATTTGGGTAACGTGAGGCTCAATTCGGCAGCTCTAGAGGTTTTTGCCAGTGTTGTAAAAGTAATAAACCACCCCTGGACTGTGAGATGTCGAACTTGCCTGATACTCTCTGAGAATTACTCATTAGATTTGCCTCTATGGCTTCAGAATCCACTCTTTTTAGGTTTAATCATCAAAGTTCTTGCAATCCTAACAAAATTTCTTGAACCATCTGATTATTGCATTGTAATCAACTATTCCTTCATCTTTCTACAACAAATATTTTTGCTTGCTTCTGCAACATTATGGCCCTGTTTGTACTCGTAAAACATAAGTTACCAAATTAGACTATGTGCAACTTTCAAATTACACACGGAGTGAAGCAATGCTTAACATGTCAGTGTACCAACTACCACAATACTACTAAAACAAAAACAAAACAATATTTTCTCTTTGTTTGCTGTATTTTTCAAAATAAATATCTTTGATCCAGGTTAAGCACCTGTCTCAAAATCCACTTGAAACACTCAATGTCTGGGTCAGAGGAACAGACCACAGACCCACACACAAGCAGATACACAACTTAGATGATGTTTAAATCTTTTGGGCCCACGTTCTATTATTAAATTTCACTCATATAATAAACAAAAAAGATTATTTCGTCAAAATTTGGCTATTAAGTTGAAACAAAAATATATCTTTTTTAAAATGGACTAAAACATTAGATTATTTTTATTATTTCAACTAGAAATTTATTCTTCTGAGTCAAAAAGGATTTTGTTTAGTTTTTAGTGGTGATTTTCAGGGTGCAAAATAACTTGCAACTTTTTTCATGTAACATTATTATTAACACTGTCATCAAAATTTATCAAAATCAATATTCTAAGGCAGGAAAATAAAAAAAAGCTAAAAAAGTTGATGAGTTAAAATGTTTTCATAATTTGTTTTGAGAGAATTTTTATATTATTTTTATGGCCACTTACCTCCCATCTCTAAAACCATCCAAGTAAGATGAACAAGGTATGCAGGATACTGTTGGAGAAGCAAGGACGAATTCATAAGTGATTTTCTTCAATGGGCCCCTTCACACAGACGTGTAAGTGTTGACCGATCAACAAGAACTTACCTACAACTGCTCTGTGCAGACACAGGATGTAGTCTGGAAGATCTGCTGGGAGTGATTGATGATAGGGACAGGTGGAGAGAGAGAGTCAGGGAAATCCATGCTAGCAGCACAAATTGATGATAATGATGAGATTATATATATATATATATATATATAAACACCCCTAATAAGTGGGAGAGTCCCCATGGCATAATTACAGCCTGTAAGTAAGCAAGTTTTAACTCTAATTGCGCTATCACATTCACTTTGGGACTAATGCCCCTTGAAAGAGGCATAAATCCTCTTAGCACCCCACTCCCAGCTATGGGTTGAGTAATATCACTGCTGATCTTCTACAAGGATGGCTTTGGCATTAAATAACCCACAAAAGTTGACATTCCTTTAAACAAAGATATATCAAACCAAACCTAATAAGTGGTAAAAAGAAATTTATATAAAATTTAACACATCAGGAAAATGAAGTATCTATTTATTATATCAGTGACGTATTCCTAAGAAAGGTATGCGTTGCTTACCCAATAAAAATCCTTTTATATAAAATTAATAATATCTTTATCTATTAAGTATAATGTATCACTTCAGTTTTATCATAAAACACTTTAGGGAAACTCAGTGAGTTTATAAATATGGTAATGAACTCTCAAAACTTATAAGTAGACATTTTCCATCTAAAATCTGTACCCACAATATGCAAATTTCAATTTACAGTAATCTCTTTCCACTATAAAATGATAATTGTGAAAAAACTAAATTCAGAAGTATGGATATAATCTCGAATTAGCAACAGCTGTTGATTTAGTGAAAGAAAAAATGAGCCAATATGATTAGCATCTCTCAGAATTTTTTACCTCCTTGAAATATATATATATATATAGTGTTTCAGTTGAATTTGTTATTCATTATCACAATTCTTGAATTCATTACTTATTATTTATTGTTTTTGGAATGATGAAATTGACAAAAAAATTGAATAATGCAAAGAGAAATTATTATAATTCAATGAGATAAACTTTTTTCAAATTTCTAAATTTTGTTTTAAAAGTTAATTGTTTATAAAACATTTGAAGGGATTCAATTGACATTTCAGTCATAGGAAGTTGGGATCTGAGTTCAAATCCTGGACATGTCGGTATTTCACTTCACACTAAATGTTCTTGGGAAAAGTATGAGGTCATCTCCCCCTGCTCCCCCTAGCTATGGGCAAAATAAGTGGGCAGACTGAGCTCTCTAGTCTTGTAGGTAAGCAAACTGATAAGCAGGACAATTTTGAATTCACTGCTCCCTACCAATGTATCAGAGAAATTTGCTGTGTTGTTATTCCTTGTTACTGGTATCATATAACCTAGCATGCTCTGTCAATTTGAGCTGTAAAATACACTGACTGCTCTTCTGCAGAGCAGCAAGACTGCCCCTCACCCCACCTGTAACAAGGTCACCTGTTGGCTGTTGGTGGTGATTTCTAAAGCTTGAGGAGAGGATTCTGGTAGCAGACCAGCTCTTAACTCAGCAACCTAATGGTCAAGTTACTTGCAACACTCCGCTTTGATAGGTGGTTGGAGATGCCCAATGTAATTATGTTAAGCCCTAGCACCTATATGATTGTTCCAACCATATTCTTCAAATTGCTCTTGTAAGAAACAAGTAACTGACCCTATTTTATATCAAAGGTGCTACAAGATGGTGGCTAAGGGTCAATTGTGCTGATATATAACAATACTATTTAACTGAGTTCATTTGAATGAGCTCTAACTTATTGAAAAATAAAGTTACCAATAAACTATTCACTTACAAATCATATATATATATATATATATCATCATCATCATCATGACGCACTATCAGCATGGATACCCCTGACCCCCTCTCGCCACCCCTCCCTATCATCCATTGCTTCCGGCAGGTCTTCAGAGCTACATCCTGTATCAGTACAGAGCTGCTGTATGTAGGTTCGAGCTGGTTGTCCTGCCTTTGCTCGTTCATGTGAAGAAGTCCACAGGAGTACATCGCTTATGAGCCCGTCCCTACTTCTCCAGCAGTGTCCTGCATGTCTGGTTCATCTAATTTTGGTAGTTTTCATAATGGGTGGTAGGTGGCCGTACAGCTGCTACTTTGTGGGGTGCTGCCTCCAGGAGTTGTTCATTATTGTGTAGTTGCTGTCAAGCATTTTCTCCATATGTTTAGCATCCATGTAGTGCATTCATATAGCAGTATTGACATGACTGCTGCTTGGAATTATAGGATTGATATACCATAAAATACCCCAAACCAAATCAAATCTAAACCATGTAACCTAGTAGAGTCTGTCATATGTTACTTGAAGTGGAGATGAGCATTGCCAAGTAACATTCCCTGAGACACAATGGTGACTTAAAAACCAAAAATCCGTCTGCGATTAAAACAATACCAATATTTGTTCAGTAAAATAAAGTTGAATAAAACATAAATATTTACTCTTCATGAAACATTGAACAGTCCTGAAATGTTTTTTACCTTTTAGAATTTATGAAGTTTCTGCTTTCCATTTTTTTTTTTTTTTTTTGGACAGTGGCGTAAAGACATGATTCGAGAAACAATAAAAGAAAAGAGTGGTTCTGAAGGAGAAAAGCCGAAAACAGTTTGTTGGTCATTTTGGGGTTGCCATGACAATGCAGAATCTTTAACCGAAGAACAACGTCTACATCCGACCTTGAAATGTCAAGACAAAACTGAAGCAAAAGTTTTTCAGAGCGAACAAGAAGTGAAAAGGCAATCAAAGGAAAACGAAATTTCTCAAAAAATGAAAGAATCAAAAGAAGAAAATTGAAATCTTTACGATTTTTGTAGCTCAAACAAATCTAAAAACTGGTCAGATTCTTTTTTGTAGAATATTTGGATATTTAAAAATTGTCTGCATAAATTTTGAATAAGATTTTTAAAAAATGAATTTTGAAAATTAGCTGTGATAAACTATCAAAATTCTCCGAACATTAAACATTTACAAAAGCCTTTACAAATTTGTATGAAATAAAATCTGAAGTTTAATGTCTCAAAATAAGAATTTTGTTTTATTTTTATTTTTGTTTATATAAATTTGATCCATCAAACAATTCTTTTAGATTTGACTGCATCAATAAGTATTTATCAAATTTTGTTCTATAATTTTCATTTCATAATTCTTGATCTATGTGATTAAAATACAACACTGTGCATTATTTATATATATATATATATATATAATTATGAACACTGTGGTGTGCACAGCCATCAGACATAAATGTGAGAAAGGTGACATGGTAATATTTCAGTACACATAATATTCACATGAGGAAACAATAACGCGCACGCACACACACACACACACACACACACACACACATATATATATATATATAAAATTAGGCCAGTCCATATAAAGGAGACTTAATATGGAATTATGTGATAAATGGCACAGGAGAGATTTTTTTAATATGTTTACACTTTAATATCAATTATGCTTCTTTTGTTCTGCATGTTCTAGGATGTGTAAATTTTTTTTCAGGTCTGAAAGGGGAAAGGAAAGGAAGATTAAAAGAAAGAAGAGTAGAAACAATGAGGACGTTAGCTCAGATAGAAAAAAAGGGAAAGAAATGGAGAGAAGTGGAAGTCCAAAAACCACAACTTATATATAAACAGAAATTTTAAACAACTGTTTATTAAATTTTGATGCTCAGCAATTTTGCTCTTTTCTAATTGTTTGGACTTGACATCAATCACTGAAAAAGATCTCACTCGACTCCATGATTGTGATGTGAACTAATTTTGAGGTGCTAATTCCAACAACATGAAGCATTTTGCCAACATATTTGTAACATTTGAAAATGCTACGTTTTTCATTGTACACATTGGTTAATTGATTGATTTTAATGGAATGTCTGTCCATCTAGAGGTTAGAGAATTGCATTCATTATAGATTTATATTTACATTTTTTCTCTCATTGTTTCTTAAGTGTTTTTGAGCACAATGTATCTTTGCAAAAATTCCTAATACAAATAATTTGCACATAGATATATACTTTCAAATATTCCGATCTCTACTACTAAATAATCTAATATCAAGTAATTATTTCTATTTAATAATAATCATTCATTTAAAAACAGTTGTTTGGTTTCAAGTAACTCTTATAAATAATAATAATAATAATAAAGGATGGGAATGACTTTAGAATCAAACATTCTAGAATGTCACATGACCTCTATTTCTTTTAATATATGAAAAAAAAGGGAGAAGGCAGAAATTGAACAGCTGAGGAAGATAAACGAATCTTCCCTGTGTGTTTTTCAAAGAAAGTCGGGTTAGCAAAATTTGTCTTTAATTTAAGAAACATTGATTTTCATTACTTGTGAAATCTTTTGGTGAACAATTGTAATTTAATTGAAGACATTTTAATTCCCAAAATTATTTTCAGCTAAACTATTTCGAAATCATGAAATAGATTTGTTTAAATCTACTGCAATAAATTCTGTATGGCTTACATGTGATTTCTCTCAATCAATGAAAATGTACGGACCTAATATAGTCTGAAAGAGTTAAGTAAGAACAATTAGCGTCCTCAATACAACCAGAAAGACATGAGAAGCCTAATCTTTATTAAAAAAGGACCAGCCTAAGGGGAAATAAAGTCTCAAAATAGAGCTGTAAATATAAATCCATAAAGGTGATACAGGAACACTTGAAGCTAGTTCAGGTAATTAGTGCGAGAAATGTTATAAAAACTTTAACTATGTTAAAAACTTAAGATTTTATCCATTTAATTATTTTTCTTTTTTTTTCTGTGACCCGCTGTTCATGAACCGTGACTGTTTTCAATCACATCTGTATCAGCCGTGCAGATAAAAAACAACCCCTGGGTCAGGTATAGCCACAATATACCACTCATGATAAAAATGTTGAATCAAAATATGACATAACGTGGGACCCAGGCAACAGGCTTGAGTGTCATGATTAGCAGGCGCTCTCCTGATAGCCAAAATGGGAGACCCAGTTGTTATCCTGCAAATGTTGGCTGTTCTTTTTTTCAGGTACATGAATGACAATTTAAGGAACCACACCAATCAGAGACACAAACACAAAACATGGACTCTGGAAGAAAACCAACTTGCACTACACTGCTATTTTAGGAGCAACCCTATGCAAAGAGAATATAAGAAAAGTATGATAGAGATCTGGCAAGAATGCACTAGTTTTCAGACAACAAGCCAAAGACTTGCCGACCAAGTCAGGACAATAATAAAGGAAGGTTGGTTTTCTGACCTTGAAATACTAGAAATACACCAAAAAATAAATAATGAACAAGATAATAATATAATATCAGACACACCAAGTACTAACAAACGAAAACATCCAAACCAAAATGAACCGCCAACTTCGGATGATAGAAACACCAGAATACTGAGAAGAGTCCTGGAGACTTGAGGAGACTTGCTGTCACTCAAACTCCAGTGATAAACCATCAGCTAAAACTGATGTGAAAAACTCTCAAGGAGTAAATAATAATAATAATAATAATAATAATAATCCTTAGTAAACAATTATAATTTCAAGTAACTATTCTTAGTAGAAAAAAATTTACAATTATATAATATCAAATATTCCTTTTTAACAAAAAAAAACAGTTTTTCTTAGCAGGGTTCATAGAATCATGGTTAAAAGAAGCACAGATATTATTTCAGACTTCATTGGAGTGGGGTTGGCCATTCTTGTCACCCTGTGAATGTGATATCAACTAACTTTTGTGGGTTAAGTTTTACAACATAAATCCTTTTTATTTGTACCCAATTACCCCCCATTTGTACGACCTACCCCACCTGTAACTCACGCTCATTTTTATCCTCCTCTCATCTGTTCTCTACCCCCATCTGTACCCACCCCCATTTTCACCCTCTCATCTATGCCCTCCTCCCATCTGTACCCATTTCCCTATTTGTACCCTCCTCTCATCTGTACCCACCCCCTATTTGTACCCTCCTCTCATCTGTACCCACACCCTATTTGTAAACTCCTCTCACCAGTACTCTCCCCCCATTTGAACTCTTCTCCCATCTGTATCCTTCCCTCATCTGTACACTCCTTCTATCTGTACCCTTGTCTCATTTGGACCACCCCCACTAATACCCTCCCCCATTTGTACCCTCCTCCCATCTGTAACAACCTTTCATCTTTACCCTCCCTTCATTTGTGCCTTCCTCCTATCTGTGCTCCTCCCCCATTTGTACTCTCCTCACATGTCTACCCTCTCTCCATCTGTACTCTCCTCTCATACATACCACTCTTCTATCTGTACCTTTCCCCATTTGTACGTCAATTTGTCTGACTTAATAGACACTAAATTAAATTCTTTAAATAAGAAAATGAAGGAAAACAATTTTTTAATAGAAAAATTAATATTACAAAAAAAAAAAAAAGAAAATCCAAATCTATGCAAGATTTTTTTAAAAATAATCTTCCAAGATTCCTTCAATAGAGAAAAAACCTCAAGTTGATGTCACATGAGATGAAACTGGTGGGAAATGTTGAAAGTGGACCTTTTCAGCAATCATTGCAGTTTTTGCTGAGGTGCCAAATAAAATCTCTTAAAGTCCCAAAGTGACAAAAACTAGAGGAAATGATTTCAACTCAGTAAAAAGAAAGATTGCAGTTACTGCAAATTACTGTCAATATGAACATTTATAAAAATCTTCTGGTGAATTTTCTATTTTACGTCTCCCATTCCATTGCTTTTACAAATTCTTCTTCTGTGAACGACAACATTTTCGATGCTTCTGTATGTAACTGAAAACAAAGAGAAGAAAAAAAAATATATCACTAAACATGAAAAATAAAGGATTTTAAAGATGAACTAAAAACTTCCTCTAGGGATGAGATTTTAAACAAAACTGAAATATGTTTTTATGAGGACTTTTAAGTTAATAATAAAAATAATTTCCATCAGAATTGATGAATGTGACAATTTTCATCACGGCAAGCCCAGTCTTGCTAGTTAACCAATGTCTCTTCCCTCTCATTGTGTTTGTTTCCAAAAAGAAGTCTATTGGCCACTGGGCTTGATTGAAACAGTATAATCCATGGGTTAGAAACACAAAAGAAGTAAATTTCAGAATACACACACGTATGGCCATCTTTATTGATGTCAATTTCTCTTCTGGTTTATTTTGCTCAGTTGAAAGAGGAGTGAGTGTAACACTTCACTATGTGGACATGGGTGGAGGTCTGATTTCTAATTATCATAATATGGATGGCAAAGACTTGGTCAGTTTCCAATCCTATTCTGTCAAATGGTCTTCACTCTTAACTACCGTCAGTGTTCTTCTTGTGACCAACTATGGTAGGTGGGGAAAGGGCCCCCAATGTAACAGTCAACCCAAATGTCAGTTGTCAGGTTACCACTTATCTATCCAACAATGGTAGGTGGGAGAAGGGCCCCCAATGCAACAGACAACCCAAATCTCAGTTGTCAGGTTACCACTTATCTATCCAACTATAGTAGGTGGGGAAGGGTCCCTATTGCAACAATCAACCCAAATGTCTGTGGTCGGGCTGCCACTCATTCAGCTCCTGATTGCTTCCTTGAATATATGCAGTCAGGGCTTCTGGAAAAGAAAACCATTTTTCCTATGCAGACCACCCTAAACTAAAGTACTTTAAAAAATTATACCCTTGTCTACTGACCTCTGACCATACTAGTACCCAAATTTGAGTTTATTATGGACATTCAAAAATTAACCTTTTCATCCTCATCAAGAAATCCTTCTCTTTCTATTTTATCATCTATTAAAATCTGCCAAACTCCTTAACTTGTTCAGATATATTTGCACCCATATGCTTATAAACATGTATATGCTATGTGTAATGTATGAGGAATAATTATCATAAACGTTAATAAAAGTGACTCTACATCTTATATCTTTTATAACAAGTTCAGCTAGGTTATGAAACATAAGACTCTGCTAAATGATTAATAAAAGATTTTGTTTCGTGTCTTTTCATAAAATTCACATGTGAAAAAAAACTCAGTCAAAGAATTTAGATATTTTTAAAAACTAACTTTTTGTTTCTTTAAAATGTCAATCAATTTCTGTTGTTTTCTGAATCCAGTCATCAATTCATTTTTCTGTTTTTCTAAACGACGATTGTCTGCCATTAGTTGTTCACTCCGTTTCTTATCTTGAACACAGTGCTCCTAAAAAGAAAATGCTGCTATTGTTTGAAATTTGAATCACAAAGAAGACATTTGATTGACAGATGAAACAAAAAATACACAAAACAATCAATAAACACCTGTCAAAAAAGAAAAGAACAATTAAATTTACAACTGAATGTTTTAATATCATCAATTTTCTTGTAGAAATCAAACATGCAAATACCTCCCCAACCCCATGTAGAATTCTAAAAAACTTTTATAAATAAATAATTAGATGGAAGAAAAATCTCTCAATAAATGAGAAAAAGATGAAGAATAACTTATGTATTTGTACTTATGGGGATGTTCAGAAAAGTTCTTGGCCTCACCTAAAAAGAAGAGCCATAGCTGAATATTTTAGTTGCGGCAACACAGTACCACTTCTAAGAAATTAGATTTAGTTTTTCTAGTTTTATGTCTTAATTTCTGTGCAAGTGAGGTTCATACAAAAATGAGAGAGGTGTGCGATAACAAATCTAATATCTGGGTAAGGCTTAGAACTTTTTGAGCAACCTTCATATTAGAATTCTATATTACATTGATATGAGACTATTGCATTGGTTCAAACATTTTTAGATGGGATAATTCCTTTTCCAGAATTGCTGTTGCAATTTTCATTTCTCTCAAGAAAAACTGAATAAATTTTTTAAAAATTGGAGGTAAGTAAACAATACATTTTCATCAAAAAATGTGACACTCTAAGTTTTTTGTCCTGGATGCACATATTTAAGTAATATAATATATATGCGTGTAGGTGCGAGCATATCTATATGACTATATGCATTTAGGCATAACATATATATATATATATATATATATATATATGCATGTGAGTGCAAACATATGGGTGTGTGGGCATAAGTGGTATATATATATATATATATATATGTACGTACATGGATGTGTGTGTGTGTGTATAGTAGTATCGAAAGGATAACTAAATATTTTAGGGAGGTTGGCAGATTTTAATAGATAATAGAATAGAAAGAGAAGGATTTCTTGATGGGGATGAAAGAGTAAGTCATTTAATACCCACCATAAATACAAGTCTTTGAGCTAATAGTTAAAGATCAGTAGATAAAGGTATTTTTTAAAGTAAGCTGTCAAAATTTCTGAGATGAAGCTTGATGATTCTTATTATTAAGGGTTTTCGGACTATTGTCTTTATTTTTATTGTTATTTCCACAACATTTCGGCCGATATGTCCTCTGGCTTGCTTCAGATGTTTGTTGAACTCGGAAACCAACACAGAACTTCGAACTACATCCTTTATTGAATCCATGGGGTCACCTGTTCTGATTCCATTAGCCATAACCAGGTACAAGTGTTAAGTATTCCTGTATTGTTACTCACCTGCAGTCAGGATTGAACCTGCAAACTCCAGATGATTGTCTCCTTAGAAGCTTAGGGAACCAATGCCTATAACCATTAGACTATGTGTCCTGCATAACACTGCATAACAATGTTTTCAGATTAAAGTGTCTTTAATTGGTCTTTTATATATATATATATCTGTGCCTCTGCGGTGTGGGAACCTGGCTAATGTGTTTTCTTTAGTTTTGTGAAGAGTGTATTTCAGTTTAGCAGTGACTTCACTGGTTTTTTTGTTTGTTTATCTGGATTTTTTCAAGCTGACCAGTATTATTTTCAGAGGTGGGGACCTTTCAAACTTGAGAACAACAAAAAAAATAATATAAAAATGATATTCCTATTAGTCTTATCATTTTAGTTCATCATCATATATATATACATATATATATAGTTGATAGGAGGTGCTTGTGGTGTAATGGTTATCATTGTAGGAAATGAACACGGCAACCTGAGTTCAAATATCGGACAAGGTTGTTTGCATTTCACATAACTGAAAAAGGAATAAATCCAACTATTCTCACTTCACCTACACATAAATAAAAGGGCAACCTGGGCTACTTAACCTGGGTATGACAACTGATTTAGGAGAAAAAAAACTAAATTTAAACCTGTTAAGCGCCGCTTAAAAAATTGAACTTGTGTCACATTCTTCAAATGTGGAGGGGTTAATAAATACATATATATATATATATATATATACACATACACACACACACATATATATATAGTTAATTGATAATTAATGAAAAATGAAAGAAAATCTGTTTGACCTTTGATTCATTCTTTATTTTCTGAATTTGGTCTTTGTATTTATCAATTTCCTCCAAAGCACGATTAAGCCTCACTTCAGTCGCTTTGTGGGCTGAGCCATCCTTTTTATTATTGCGTTTCATGTCTTCCAGTTCCTACAGTCAAAATTTGCATTTAACATTTATTATTTACAAAAAAATCAAAACACAGAAAGAGAATTTATGTCTTATTATTAGTATTAGCTACGAATACTTCTGAATATATCACAAATAATTTGCACCGAGTATGAGATAAGAATACTTGATATCATATTTTTTATGAGTAAGAAAAAAACTTGGAAAAAATGACACCAAAAAGGTAACTATAAATGTAGAATGAAGATAATTCTTAACCTTCAGGCATAAAATAACGAGTTGACATGCCATTAAAATCAATAAAAGAAAAGGGTTGACAAACATTGAAAAAAAATTGAGTTAGCCTTTTATATGTCAAAATGAGTTGACTCAAAAAATACAGAAACAAGTCTCCATCGTGGAGTACAACCTCCATAGTGGAGTGCAACCTCGAAGTAAGTGAGTTCAAACTTAAGTTGCACTATTACTTTCACTTTCAGATGAATGCACTAGGGAAAGGCATGAACCCCCTTATTCCCCCCAGCTATGTTGTTCTTCCACAAGAATAGCTTTGGCATTGAATAACCCACAAAGGTTGATATGCTATAAAACAAAGAAATCAAACCAAATAAAAAAAATTGAATTTTTATTTGAAGGAAAAGTTCATTTATTTGTAGTGTAATGGATAACAAACCTGCTAAACAAACTCTCACTTCTGTTGTGAGATTTGACAAACAAGAAAACTCATTTCTCTCCTCTGAAATGATATGAAAAAAATATTTAATTTTGAGGAAAAAATCTTTAGTTTTGTTCATCTTGCATTTTATCTCCTCGTTTAGGTTTGAGGATTTGTAGTCATTACTCAAAATCTCTTGTTGAAATCAACCAAGGCAAAATTTGAATCCTTCCATATGATTTTCCTCTCAACTGGCTTAGAACTTTCAAGTCATTAAAATATTCTTTTCTATAATGCATAAGTTGAAACCTGAAGACGACTGGTGATAGGGTTGGTCAAAATGCTGTGTTAAAAATGCATGAAATGAAAATTTTGATCTGATTGTTGAACACTGTGAAAACAGCCATCATAATTTGAATGCTTACCCTTTTCAGTGCCGTTACTTGAGATTCAAGTCCATCATTCTTCACTTTGCCCTCTTCAAACATTTTTTTATATTTGTCAATCTGTGATTGTTGATTAGTAATTGTTTTTTGTAGTCGTGTAGATTCTTCCTCCGACTGCTTCACTTGTTTCTGAAGGTTCTTCGATTCAACTTCCTGTGGAAGGACATTAAGATAAAAATCATGAAAATGCCTCAATAGATTACCAATTCTCAATCATCTGAGATTCATCGGTCAATCTCCATCACTAATGCTCCAAGGATTTTAAAGTCGACCCCCATCAGACACCTCCTTCCAATCACCAATCTCCTTGTCATCCTAAAGTCAACCCTCTCAGACATCTCCCTCCAATCCCTAATCCTCTTGTCATCCTTAAGTCCACCCCCATCAGATACCTCCTTCCAATCACCAATCTCCTTGTCATCCTAAAGCCAACCCCCATCAGACACCTTCCCTCAATCACCAATCCCCTCATCATCCTAAAGTCAACCCCTAGTTCCTTTCCCCGTATTTTGTGTCCATTATCCATATCCCTCCCTCATTAGCCATCATTAATCATAGCAGTTCTTGGTGACTACACGGCATCCAATTTGCCAAGTAAGGACATTGGTTTTGTCATCATTTGCACAATTCATCTCAAAAGCCACAGGTTTCAATATAAAACAATCCACAAGAAGAGTGGATTTCATACACTTGGCCTCCTCAGCTTTGTTTGCAGCTGAGCATGAAATCACGACTTCACCATCAATGGATTTGAAATGATGAATGTGACCATGCATGTAACGTCCCATAAAAAAAAACATCTGTCCTGATTAAAGATTGTTTCTTCATTTATTCCATTTCATTTTTTATTGCAGAATATTTCTTTTTTATATACCGGCGCAAATACAATAAATAATTATCTCCCTTAAATAATTGGCATATCTGCTAGGGCTTCCCGTAAGGTGTCATATAAAAGTCCCAGAAACTCCCTTTTGACCTCTAGTCTTTAAACAGTAGAGATGTTGTTTCTGTCTCAGCCAGGGAATGGTAAGGATACATGACTATACTATTCACACTCAACAAGTAATCTTTGTTCCATTTTTGAATGTTTGTTCATGGAACAATATATAATTTTACCAATTAAGATACATTTGTATATATCTTTCTTTTAATACCACTGGTATATTGTTTATATGTTAAATGCTTTTGTATGGTAACTGAGTTTTGTTTTTATTCATTTTGTTAAGTGTTAGTATATGACAGATTACAAATACTAATGTTGGTCCTTAGTGAGGGGGGACTAAAATATCTTCCCTACCACAAAGCATTCCAATACTGGATTTTATTTGAAATTTAATCAAAACCAATTAATCTAAATTCAAAACTAAAAGAGCTATTGTTGATTGATTGATTTTAATAGCATATCAACCTGTCTAGGGTTATTTTATGCTTAGAGGTTAGGGAATCTCATTCATTTAACGTTCATATTTACATTTTTGTGTATTTGTTTTTAAGAGCCTTTTTTTGGTACATGGTACAATTGAATACAAATGATTTTGAAACTGATGTATAGAAGCCACCCTAACAGGTATTCTCACTCCAAGGGTGTACCTGGGTGTAATGGCATTGAAAGGGTACTCTATACGCCCTATATTTCCAGAACTGGAGCCTCACAACCAGATATCCTTTCTTGGGTGGGAGGGTTTTAACACTCCACAAGGATACTGTCACTCACACCAACACAGAAAAAAAAAAACTAGTCTTTAATGAAATATTCTGATCATCATAATGTTTTGACAAAATCTTTACTAGTGTTTTTTTATTGAATTTTTGTTTTAATTATATTTCCACTTTTCAATAATATGACCCAGATGTAACCAGACAAGGATGGTGCATGCTGTTTTGAACACTTGCCTCCCATCTCACAAACCATCCAAGTAAGATAAACAAGACATGCTGGATGATGCTGGTGAAGTAAGGACAAAATCATAAGTGACGTTCTTTTATGGACTCCAACACATGGACACACCAGTGTTGGCCAACCAGCAAAATCTTACACTCATCACCTGTGTGGATATTGGATGCTGTCTAGAGGACTTCCCAAAAGCAATGGTCAATAGGGACAGATGGTAAGAGAGGCACTCTTTGATGATGATAATGATGATGACATAATGTCAAGAGGAAGGAACAAACAATAAAACAAATGATTTCTTCAGATCAAGAAGTATCATTCCAAGAGAAATTACCATGACATCAGATGCCAAAATTTCTTCTTCTGAAATGAATTAATTTTGGGACTGATAAACCAGAGTTGTTCAAGATTTTCCTCCTTGTTTCAAAATGGAATTAAAACTGATTCGTTGGTTTTCTACATCCAAAGTTCAGTGACTGAGACAAAAAGTACAAAATGGTAAATTCAAAAAATTCAAAATTCAAATTTCACCTTCTGATGTAATTCTTGTGAAATTTTGTCCAGTTCCTCTTGCATGACATGAAGTTTTGCCTTCAGGAAACGTAAGGTGGCTTCTGTGAAACAAAAAAGTTTTAAAAGAAAACTCAGTAGACAACAACAAAAGAAAACTTCTTTTTCTTCTTCTTTTTCCTTTTTTTAATAAAGAGAAAGTTACACATGTTTTATGGGTTTTCTATCATAGAATGTTTTTTTTTATTCAGCCCATGAATTATTAGCAAGATCAGACTCAGTTTTCCAATATTTGCATATGAGCTAATTCAGATGACGAGGGTGAGTCAAAAGGTAATGCCTTTTTCTTTAGTATAGGAATAATTACCAACACAAGAATATATATAATATATCAAAATGAAGCTGGTCCTCTGTGGATTACATCCCTACTTCTCAACATAGTCACCGTTTCTCTTGATAGCAATGTTCCATTTTTGAATGAAAGCATCTATCCCTGCTTTGTAAAATTCTGTTGACTGTTCTTTGAGCGACTTCATCCCTTCAGTTTTTACTTCCTCATCACTGGCATAATATTTGCTTCTTAAAGATGCTTCTATGAGGCTGAAGAGATGAGAAACTGAAGGCACAAAATCTGGTGAGTATGGAGGATGCAGTTGAGTTGTCTACCAAAATGTGGCGATCGTCTCCATTATCCTGATACTCGTGTGTGGTCAAGTTTTGTTATGCAGGAAGAGGACATTATCAATTGGCAAGTTGGGTCTCACTCATCAGATTCTTGCTCTGAGCCTTGTCAGGGTCTCAATGTATGCCTCAGAGTTTATTGTTTCACCTCTTGGCAAAAAATCTACCAGAAGGAACAGTCAACAGAATTTTATGAGGCAGGGATACATGCTCTCATTCAAAGGTAGAACATTGCTATTGAGAGAAACAGTGACTCTGTTGAGAAGTAGGGGTGTGATCCACAGAGGACCAGCTACCTTTTGATGTATAATTCATGTTCCTATGTCAGTAATTATTCTTGTACTAAAGAAAAAAGCATTACTTTTTGACTCATCCTTGTATTACTTGTTCCATAGTTTACTTCCAGTGCTTTCTTAGTTGGTTGGTTGGTTGGTTGGTTGGTTGGATTTTATGGAATATCAACCTTTGTAAGTTTATAACACTATGATTAGTGTTGAAGGTTGATGGGCGATATCAAATTAAATACATAGATTAATTATGGAGATAACTTATTAAAGGTAATCACATTATGTTTGAGAAGGTAGTGAAAAAAACAGAATCATCATAAAAATTATTAAAGAGTTAAAATTGTCCTCATTACAAGTTCTGGGTCGTTCAGATTGAATAATCAAAATATAATAATTTTGAAAAAGTCATAGTTTTAATTTTGATTTTGGGTGTACAGAAATGATTTGTTTGAAAGGTCAGAGTTGAGCCAGGATTAGAATGATTGAAACTTGACAGCTTTTCAGCTAAAGGTGTGACACAAGGCCATGATACAATAATAGAACATTATTGATTGGCTCACCAATCAAAGAAAAAAGAGGTGGAGCTTTTTCTTCCTCCCCTGACCAAACAAATGTGGGCCCCAGAGGCTTTTTTCTCCTCTCTCTAATGATTACAATATGAGGACATTGGTCCAGGGACTTTATTAGCTGGCCAATTGGAGCCGTGCAGTTAAGGGTTTGGACTTCAATAAAAGAAGACACCAAAAGGAGAAGAGCCAGATCAAAGGTTGGTTCCATCACAAGGAGACCAATTCCCTTGCTGCCGACTTTACAATCCAAAGTCCTGAACTTGACCATTCAACAAGAATTCCCTTCAAAACTACCTCTAAGATAGAAGACTGATTAGTGGCTAATTAGTCATATACATTATTGCCAGTTCGAAAGATTCCAACCTTGAAATAGAAATCCTTTGTTATGTATACAGGATTTTAATCGTAATATAAATAAAGGTGTTGTTTTATCTACACCTGTTAAAAAGCATTTCTGGGTTATTGAAGTAGTTAACAGCACTGGTGAATTTGATCTTCTACAACCAGAACTTCAGCCAGAACCGAGAGGAATCCGAACCAACTCTTCCACAACTCTTCATCGGCTTTCCTGCAGATCTATCAACTCAACATGGGTGTGGGAAGTCCAAACGAACAGGCTCACTCAAGACAGACCAACCTATAAATGGCCCACAGCACAACATGCACTCATAGAACCACACGTTATTTAATGCCAAATCTTTTTATACACACATATATAAATATATATATATATATATATATAAATGGTAAACTCATAGTATGTAGATACTGTGACGGCAAAATTATTAAAATCCCAAGACAGGAATTTATTTTTCGCACGTGTGAATACGGGGCGGTCTGGCACTTGATCCCTCGTAGAATAAGTCCTTGTTCAGAGTCCTTTCTCGGGCATATAGGAACTGGCATATTATGTGGGGGTTAATTTGGGGCTAGACTGACCGCCCCTGGCAAGGGGTTTCCAAATTTCACATTACACACACACCCACCAGGCCACTAGCTCTTCCACCCCTAGATTTATGGAAGGCATGGACCTCTAGGTTTTGATATAATAATATTAATTATAGTAGTCGACAACTCCGGTTTCCTGTATAATATTTTTAAAGGAAAGAATAGGACAATTTAGGCGAGAATAACATGAGGCGAAAGAAGCTGAAAAAGAAACATGAAGTAGATAACTTGACAGCAAGCAACACAATGAACAAACTTCAACACGTGGGGACATTAAAATATAACAATCTTTTTAATACACAAACAGACACACATATTCAACATGTCAGCTACATTATCAGCGGATAATACATGACTATAAATGTATTTCTTCCTTTTTTTCCTTTTCTTTAGTCTTTCTTAAATTGAGAGAGAGGGAGAGAGAGTAATTGCAATGCTTAAGAAGGGTGTAGGGAGAAACAGTCTTAATGTTTACTTATCTTTTTGACGGGTTCCTTTGGAGAGTATTTTCTCTTTTACGGGCTAGCAGATTTATTTATATAGCTCTGGCTTGAAGGCACAGGTTCTTCTTGTCCAAGATTCTTTCCGCTTCTTCACCCGGAGTTTGGAACGAGATTCGCCCCATCTGTTCACCGCGACATCTCTCTTCAAAACTGATTTTCTTTACCCCTATTTCCACTGACGGAAGAAGGTCCCACTTCCGCCTTAGGGTTCTGGCCAATCATTTCACTTCTTTCTTCTTCCCTATCAGGCGATTGCTTCGGACTACTATATGTTCAGTATATCCCTTCTTTATCCATCCAGTCACAGAATGCAAACATCTGTTGGCTTTCATTCTGACCCACATTCTTTACTTTCTCCGACAGGCCAGCCAAAGTTGACCTACATTACAATTCCTCTTTTTAGCGGTCAGCCTTTGGCGGCCTGCTAATTCAAACACAGAGGGAAATAGAAATTCCTTATTTCTCTTCTCTCAGTAGTAGACCACGTGACAATACCATTTTTCAATGAACCAGAGCTCATTAGTCTGTACACAGTTAAATGGTTCCATGTATCACTATGTAACACAAATAATTTGATTTAATATCATTTATTTGTTTGCACACAGTTTAAATGTCAAACAGTTCTATTTGACCCATAGGTGGGACCAGATCAGATGCTACCACTTCAGGCAATCAAGGGGTACTCTACATTCCCCAAAGTTCCAGCATTAGTGGAACCTCATCATTAGATGGTTTAGTGTCATAGACAGGACACTCGTTAGGTGGAAGTGGGAGTGGGGAGTCTTACCACTCTGGAGAGATGCAGTCAGTGTATTCTGCAGACCCAGCTGACTGGGATGTCCTAGACTTGTGATACTTCAACGACCAAAAGTAGTTGAAGCTTCAGTGAAGGAGATCTTCACCTTAAAGAACAACTGGTATCAACGTGGGATCAAAGAATTGGCACAAAGGTACCAACAGATGGTGCAACACAATGTGAACGATAGGTGGCTTTTGTTGGGAATTGAAAAAAGCAAATAAATTACTAAAATATTGCAAAACTTTTAACTTAGCCAAGTATTATAAAATTAGTCAAGTATGGACAACTTGTTTTAGGAGGCTGCAAACACATATCCAGTTGCCAAATCTGAGGTGTGTGTGTTTTTTTTCTTTTGGTAGTCAATAGTTAAAACACTCAGCAGAAACAGAATTGTGGGATATTTTATTTTATTTTTATATTTTATTTATTTGAGCTTCTTTTTTTATGATCTGTTTCTTTTTTTTATTTAAAATTTTTAATTCATTAATCCTCACAGTGTAATGGTTAACAAAGAAAACAAGCAAATTATTGATAGTGAGTTTGATTCTTAGTGGGTGCTCCATACTTCTATCCTTGTGCCAAACTAAGCTTAGTAAATGACAACTCTAAGAGAGACTTATATAAATTTGGTTGATTGATTGATTTTAACAGCATCTCAACTTGTCTGGGGTCATTTTATGCCTAGATGCTAGGGAATGGCATACATTTATATTTACAGCTTTTGTGTGATTTCTTAAGAGGTTTTTTTGCATATTTCTATATGATATCAGGTATTACTATTGAATACAAATAATTTTCAAACAGATCTTTTTGACCCATAGATGAGACCCTAACAGATACTACCACTCCAGGTCAGAGTGGACCTGGGAGTAATGGCAATGAAGGGGTATTCCATCCCACCCTACTCCCAAATCTCCAAAACTGGAATTTTTTTTGGAGGGGTCTTACTCCTTTACAAGAGATACAGTCAGCATATTGTAAATTCTGCTGACAGGGTATATATAAATTTCGAAGATTATGTTTCTCAATTAAGAATGAATCTAAAAGTAAAAACTTAATTGAAAAAGTGAAATGTAACATTTCTACCATAGTTAGTCTGGTTTACAAAATATGAAATTATTTTCAATGTTTCTGCTGTCTCATTTTTTTTTTTCTTACTTTTCAAATGAAACAAACTTACCAGAACCAACTTCATTTATGGAAGATGGCAAAACATCATCAAATTCTGTTGAATTTATACCAGGAATTAAATCATTTTTGTTGATTTTTTCCGATATTTGTTGGAATGTGTCCTGCAAGTCAGCAATGTAAGTTCGATTTGGAAGTGCAACATCATCAGCAGCACAACTGGAAAATATTAACAAAAAAAAGTTTCTTTCTTAACAAAATTTTCAGTTCCGCACAGATTCCAAATAAACAAAACTAAAAAATGAAGAGAGAAATTTGACACAAGAAATCAAAGAACTACTTCACATTTATGATAATTTCTGTTTATTTAACAAACCACTCTCCAACATTTTCTATGATTTTCTATATGCGTGTGTTGCCTGTCATCTCAGGTACACCTTCCACATGCCAATATGATCTGACAACTCTATTTTTTCTTACATTATGAAACAAAAGAAATATCCTCATATTCTACTGTACATGTCAGTTGTCTACCATCTCAAGTACACCCTCCATACCAGTATGTTAAAAATACTCCTTCTCACGTGATGAAACAAAAAATATTCCTAATGTTCTGTTGTGTCGGTTAATTTTTTCTATGATGTTAGTCATCCTTCCATTACAATAATTGCTTGAAACAGGCAATTGCAAATATCACTCACGTTCTTATTAAAAAAGTTTTTTCTAATGTATACTAAACTGGATCATTTCTACTTTTCTGCTTTTAATCTTAAAGAGAAAACAACTGAAAAGTACATTCTAACCTTCCCTGGGGCGAAACATGGTCAGGGGCAAGGGACAAATTACCAAATTTTAGGAAAATATTAGTCATAAAAATTGTTCAGATGCATCATAGGAATGTAGTGTTTGAGACTCTTCTTTTAAAAGAATAAGACATTGCTTTTGTCACACTCACCGTGAAGATGTCCTTATTTCGTGTTTTGTAGATGACCCTCTGGCCTGGTGGCTTTTACTCCTTGGAGGGAGTCCATGACTAGAATTTGGACATGATTGTGAATTTCTGAAATCCTGCAAATTATAAAGATATGAAATGACTTTTTAAAGGTGATAAAAAGTAAAGAAGTTGTTGGGCTCATCTTAAAAACTGGTTTTTCATTATTTGTTTTGGTTTCTTTTGTTTAATGGCATATCAACCTTCGTGGATTATTAAATGCTAATGCAACCATTGTAGAAGGAAAATAGTGATACTATTTAACTCACAGTTGGGGGGGGGAATAAGAGGGGTTTGTATCTTTCTCCAAGGAATTAATCTGAAAGTGAATGTAACAGCGTGATAGGAGTTTGAACTGACTTACTTCAAAACCAGTCAAGCACTTTAGCCATTACGCCACAGGAACTCCACACTCTTTAAATTGACTTCTACTGAATACTAGTCAGCCTAGTTGAGCACAGTAGGAGTTAGTATTACAAAATGATCTTGGCTCAACCCATCTTACATGATTAATATCCTGGTGCCCCTCTCAGTTAGATGTGCCTCTACTGTTCATTGCTATTTTGGGATTTTTTTTTTTTGTGATTTTCTAATTTTTTTACTTTAAAGACTGTACTTAATATAATTGATTTTTTACTTGTAACAAAAATATAAAAAAAAATATTCAAAACATTTTCATCAACTTTCCACTAGGTTCAAATTCCATTTTAGGTGAACCAATTTGAATTTATTATTTGTAACAAGAAAGAATTCACATTCACTGAAAAGTTTTGTTTTTTTTTGCTTTTCATTTTCTTAATAATTTAATTTTTCAATTGTACTAGAGTGAGTCAAAAATTTTGCAATATTTTCTTACATGCTAGTTTGTATTTCATATATCACATGATCAAAGCCATTTAAGCCATGGAAGGTACCCATTATGGTTGGTAGTATCACGCTAGTTTGTGTGTTGACACTTTGCTTCACTCCATGTGGGACTTGAAAGCAGAAAGCAACTAAAAAAAATTGTTATGCAAAAGGTAAAGGTACTTCACATTATACTAATCAGATGGTTCAAGGAATTTTGCTCAGCTTGCAAGAACCTCAAAGTTCAAGCAAAGTCAGGATAGTCAAAAACCATGGATTCCAAAATCATAAAAGCAAATCTGATGAGTAGCACTCAGAGAGTATCAGGTGAGCTTGCTATCTCAAGGGTAGTCATCTGAAGCTACTGAATTGGGCTACACATTATTTTTGGGTTTTTGTCATTTTCTTAATAATTTTTCAGTTCTACTCGAGTGAATCAAAAATTTGGCAAGCTCGCCTGATACTCTCTGAGTGCTACTAGCCAGCTTTGTGTCTGAGGCTTTGGAATTTTAGGTTTTAGCCCACCTGATCTTGTCTGATCTTTGAGGTTTTTGTAACCTGAACAAAATTCCTTGAACCATCTCATTGCTAGGACATGATGCACTTTCATCTTTCGCATAACAATTTTTTTGGCTTGTTCTCACAACGTTATGGCCCAATTCAAAACCATAAAGTTGCCAAGTTAGACTATGTTGCATGCTCGTCTGTATGGCTTTCAAATCACACACAGAGTAAAGCAATACACAACGTGTCAGCACACAAACTAGCGTGATACTACCAACCATAGTGGGTACCTTTCATGACTTGAATGGCTTTGGTCACATGATATATGAGATGCAAAGTAGCATGTACCAAAATATTGCAAAACTTTTGACTCACTCATTCAATTTTTCAGTTTGATTTTCATGAATAAAGAAGACAAAAAATAAAGATTCATTTGTTGTCTGCTGAACCCAAGATTCACGAAAACTTCTTACCTTAAATCCTTCCACTTCTGGATTTTCATTTTCTATGGATTCTCTGGAATAAAGAGTAAAAATTTCCAAAAATAAATGAATAATTCCTGGTTGAGAAAAGAAGGTGAGTAAAAATAAGCTGCTAAAAAAATTACAAAAATGGTGAATAAAAATGGTTGAAAATTAGTCATCTCGGTGAATTTCTTTTTATTTTTTCACCAGAAGATAACATTTTATCAACTCAGCAAAAAATGAATTTTTAAATGACAGACTGAATCTGTGGAAAAATATTAACATTGTTAGAAAAAAAAATTTTGTGCTACGCATCACCCATAAGAGTTTTGGTTTTAGAGTATGAAATACATATTTTTGGTTTGGGTTCTTTATTTAATGGCATATTAACCTTTGTGGTTTATTTAA
Organism: Sepioteuthis lessoniana; assembly: GCA_963585895.1. NCBI lineage: Eukaryota > Metazoa > Mollusca > Cephalopoda > Myopsida > Loliginidae > Sepioteuthis > Sepioteuthis lessoniana. The sequence continues at coordinate 188,971 of CAUZXS010005927.1, forward strand.
TGCCAAAAACATCTTTGCAGAACAGTAAAGGTACTATTTACTTCATAGCCAGGGGGGATTCATACCTTTCCCAGGGATATTAGTCTGAAAGTGAATGTAATAGCCAGACTGGAGTTTGAATTTGCTTACTATGATGTTGCAGTCAAGCACAATAACCACTACGCCATGGAGACTCCCCTGAAATATATAAGAAAATGTAACAATTATTATGAGACATGGATAGTAATATCTCTGTCTCATAATAGTTATTACAATTCAAAATATATGGAACATTTAAATGAACAATTTGGCTGACTGAAAAGATTGGGATCTTTTTGGTGTTGTTAACGATGAACATAATCGTATTTTCACCAAAGAAAACATTTCAAAACAATTATATTTTAAATAAATTATTTTATAAAAATACTGAATTCTAAAATATCCCTTTTTATAATAGATTAAGAGATGTCATAAGAAAATAAGGATTATTTGCTAAGAATAAAAATATAGATATAAAAAAGAAAGAAAAATAACAAAAAATAAAATTAAAATACGGTGCAAGAAAATTGAATTCTTATCCATGGTAACAGATTTTAACAAATAAAATTAAAATTAAATTATTATTAAGGAAAAATTCCACGAATCAAAGACATTCAGGTGTTCATTTGTTGAATTAGTTTCAGTTTTGGCAGGAATTTGTGAGGGTGTTGTTATATTATTCAATAATCCATTTATAATAACTTTTCTGTATTTTGTAAATGTTTAGATTTTGAAATCAAAAACATTTTAAAAATCACCCCCTTTCATTGTGGCATCTAGCAAGACCAAGAAAAAATATTGGCAATATACAATTAATTAATTTGGAGTGAATGGAAGTTAAATTTGGTTACAAGGGGTGAATCAAGTACATAGTTTCAGAAGTTTTGCACAAGATGATTAAAGTTAAGTAGCAATGAGCATGCTCAGTATGAACGTCAACTACTGTAAGCAACATAAGAAGGGGAAGGAGAAAAACATAAGACCTGTGTTTCAGACTGAACAAAGCTTAATAATTGTTAGAAGAGAAAAACATAAAACACAACTCACTTCAAGTGTTATAAGCTATGTTGTTTTATTCTCTCTGTTCAATTTCTGAGGTGGTAGAAGTAAATGGGAATGGATTCAGGGTAGCTTCTTCATTCTAGTAGGACACAGCTCTTCCCACGTTTGAGTGGTTCGTTCACTCTTCATACATGTGAATGTTTGTCTCCTTATATATACCCCAGCCACAAAAACAGAAGGTGAAATGTAAAACACAGATGATGTTATTCGGGTTCACCAAACCACCCAAACCCACTTTTGCTTTATGTCGATGGCATCATCCAGCCAGTTGCCACTGCCATTTAGATGTCCAGTCAAGTCTTAATTGTTAGCTGCCACTGCCATTTAGATGTCCAGTCAAGTCTTAATTGCTAGCTCCCACTGCCACTTAGATGTCCGATCGAGTCTTAGTTGCCAGTTGCCACAGCCACTGCCACTTAGATGTCCGATCGAGTCTTAGTTGCCAGTTGCCATTGCCACTGCTACTGCCACTTAGATTTCCGATCGAGTCTTAGTTGCCAGTTGCCACTGCCATTTAGATGTCCGATCAAGTTTGGTGACCTTAACAAGAGTTGATTAACAGCTGCTTTTAGTTTTGGGTGGTACATAAATCTTGTTGCCTACCAGATGAGGTTTTGAACTTTATCAACTCGTTTGTCATCTGCTTTTTTTTAATAATTTATCTACTTGCAACTTATGATTACTCACTAACAATTACTTACAATAATTCAACAGGATCTATATTATCCAAAATTCTTGACTTGGAAGCATCTGGTATAGTTTTCACATCAATCTGAGAATCACTTAATATTGCTTCATGGCCTTTCTGAAAATATGAATAATACATTAACAGATAACCGTCAAATCTTGTTATAATTCAGAATTCTTTCATCAAGGTAAAAAATATGAAAATATACAACCACACTAGATAAAGCTGGCTGTATGGTGGTAGGCAGGTCACATTACCCTTTTTGACCAATTGAAAGGCACTACAAATAGCACCCTAAAAGCACATAAATATGCCAAATCTTTTTTCTCACTCTATTTTTCTCAATGACATGAGTCAGCACTTATAGCTAAGCACAAGCTCGACTACACAACATGAAATGTCCCACCTGCCTTTCATAGCATTGTCGGCTCGCATACATAGCGGATTCTTGAGGTAGTCATTTACAAAACCTCTCTCATGGCATTATCAATTAGCACACGTGGTGAACTGTCAACTTAACATGTGGCACAATAATGTGCATTCATGTGTGTGTATATATATATATATATATATATGTGTGTGTGTGTGTGTGTGTGTGTGTGTGTGTGTGTGTGTGTGTGTGTGTGTGTGTGTCTCTCTGTGTGTCTCTGTGTGTGTTTGTGAATGGGTGGCTAAAGAAGGGATTTTATCTTTGGCATCTTTGGACAGTGTCAGATTGTTTGTAGAAGTTTCTTTGTGTGAATTGCTTGTGGGTGGTCATCACACCAAAAATAGTCAAAGAGCTGTGCCTGTGTGAACCCACATGAACCTGTCTGAGAGTATGAGACCGGAAGTAGGGATAGCAAGGAGGTTGGTCAGATAAGTCTAAGACTTGGTATCATAGAGTTAGGAGTGGGGTGCTGGCAGTAAGAGAGTCTTGCAGTCAAGAGAGAGATGCAGGCAGAGAAAGGTCTCGGGCAGTGAAAATGGCCATGTTGAACAGTGAAGACGATGACCAGAAATGACCTGGCATTTTTGGTAGCTGTTGTTGGGAGTTTCACAAGGCATTTGTGATAGCCAAATGCACACATACACACAGAGTACTAGAAAAATGCTACGGACCTCACCTTCATATGTTTTGCTGTTTTGAATCCATTGTTTTGTCTTTTCTTCCTTTCTCCCTCTGTTGTTTTTTATTATTTTTTTGTTTGACTTGTGAAATGCCCACTTGGCTGGGCGTGAGAAATAACAGGGTTCTCAATAGACAAATAGACATCGATGACCTGCCAACCCACCACGTGGGTTAATTTCATAAACCACTTTCAAAATCCATACAAAGCATCGGCTATTCCTAACTTTTGTTTACACACAGTTAAAAGATCAAACAGTTCTATTTCAAACAATTCAATTTAGTATGTCATTTGTTTGCACACAGTTTAAATGTCAAACAATTCTATTCAACCCATAGAGAGGATCCTATCTGGTGCTACTACTCCAGGCCAGAGTGGACCCGGAAGTGATGGCAATAAAGGGGTACTCCACATTCCCCAGAGTTCCAGCATTACTGGAGTCTCACCATCAGATTTTTTAGTGTCATATCTAGGACACTTGTTGGTAGAGGGTCTTATACCCCAGCAGAGATGCAGTCGGTGTATTCTGCAGCCCCCCCCCCAGCCAACTGGTCTATCCATTCAAGAGTCCAATCAACATTCACACATGCTGCATAAGAACCCCTTCTAAATGGTTATCTCTCATTACAACTCCCTCTGTATTCACATATAGAATTTGTTTTCAGCTCTCATTTATGGTCAACTTCTAACATGCAATGAGAAAAACCTTTACATAGTGTATCGTATAAGATTAAGAAGATCTATTAGGTTTGTTGGTTTATGGGTATTAATGGCATATAAAAACCATATTGGCTTATTTCATGCCTAGAGGTTAGGGAAAATGTACCTTGTATGTTTACACTTTGTAGTTAACAGCTTTAATGAAATGTTAACATGGTCGGTTAGTTGGTTGATTAGTTCTTATGGCATATCAACCATGTAGGTAATCTAATGTCAAATCTTCTTATATATATATATATATATATATATATATATATATATATATATATATATATATATATAGTGTGGTTTGTAAGCAAATAGTTTGTAGATAATACTTAATATTTTAAACACAGTCAAGCTCATTCGTTTGCTGACAGTTAAATGGTTTCAAGTATTGCTATCTAACATTAATAATTCTATTCAACATTACTCATTTGTTTGCACACAGTTTCAAGTACTGCTATGGATCACCAACAATTCAATTTAACATCAGTCATTTATTTGCAAAGAGTTAAATAGTCAAACAGTTATATTTGATCCATAGTTGGGACTCTAACAGGTCAGAGTGAAACTGGGAGTAATGACTATGAAGACATACTCTACATTTGCCAAAGCTTTAGTTCTGAAGCCTCACCATCAGACGGTTTAGTGTTATATCGAGGACACTTGTTATGGGAGGGTGTTATGCCTCTACAGAGATACAGTTAGTGTATTCTACAGCCCCAGCATTAGAACTATTATCAACATGTAGTGTAAAATTTAAATGTGTCTAACCATTGAACACTTGGAAAAACACTGGATCAACTTAGGGTCTTTAAAAGCTTATGAACTCAAAACTCATGTGAGATCACGGCTCTGATT